>MOOZ01001474.1:393156-416420 GCA_002930495.1 Cecropterus lyciades | reverse complement strand
CCCTACGAGATTTATCAAAATAATGTAATAAGCATTGTACACATTGAAAAGGTCTACAGAAAACTCCGCGATGGTATATGTCTATCTCTTATGGATATCCAACAATAACATTTTTTTTGTCATTTACTTTTTACGACAAATAATGGCTAATTTTCGGAGCGATTTTAACCAATACAGCATTAATCCTTATCCAATTAAATGCATTGTTGATTTAATATAGATCTATATGGCCCTTTACAGCATATGATTTAAATTAATATTTTCGAAGATATTACAGATTTAAAAATTGCGAGACATAGCATTTGCGGTACCGGCATAAGGTACGGCGGCGGTACCGGTAACAGAATAATATAGAGATTATTAAAGGTATAAAATTTCGGTTATTGTATGTCACGTTACATTTCTTTTAAACGCGGGTGAAACCGCGGGCTCAGCTAGTATAAAATAAAAAAAACAGCATTTTATCTAACCACATTTGCAGGCTATGTAAAGTTGGGCTCTAGTAGAGGTAGAGTAAGTTGGAGGTATTTCAGAAATGTACCTAGTACTAATTAAAATGGTTTGTAGTCTTAAAATAATTAAAATAGTTGTAGACACATGTATGTTTATATTATAAAACTACATCCAAAAATTCTATTGGAGATAGCACCGGAGCGAATATATCCATTTAACTACTTATTAAAGTATTATAGTTAAATACGTTATTTGAGATATACAAGAAAAACAGTTTACTAGCTTTATTCTTTACTGTTTTTCAACCAAAATTCTTTATTTATTTGGTAGCTTTAGAAGAATTTACACATAATATATTTGTACTTCAAAAAAGTAGCTCGAACAAACATACAAACAAAAAAAAACCACGTGTGTGAATGTAGACACTAAAAACATGTGGATAAATACAATGAATTTAAAAACAGTGAACAGAGGCGACGATGGTGCCAACTTGCGCGACTAATAGAACTCTATTTCTATTTTGTTGCTAGCTTTTGTTTTGAGACTGCAACCGCTGCAACTTCATACTGTAACTTTCGTGTGACGAATCTTAAAATTTCACTCTCATAATTTTTTCATAACGCGCCTGAAGAAGTATAACTTCGACAAACTCTTCTGCTTTATAATATAGAACTTTACAACAAGTGCACTTTAATATACGGTCAAAATACGATTTATTTAGACCTCAGGGCCTCTTTTATATAATATGAATGTCTTGTGAAGACTATAAAGTATTTTTTTCAGAATATCTGCAATAAAATGATAAACATCATCGACCCTCCAAAGATATATATCATAACGATGATTGTAAAAACCTGGTCATGATATATTTTTTCATTATCTCAAACAAAATGCAAGTCATAAAAAACCCAAAAATCTGTAATCGAAATTGGTGATCTAAAAGTCGTAAAGGCTAAGTGGAGATTTAAATCGTGTTCGCTACCTTGTTTTGTCAATGTTGCAAAAAAAATGTGGTTATATGTGAGGGATGGACCTGTCCCCAAATTCCTAAGATACATAATACACATGCGCGTAGGTGCGAGAGCCCGAGAACCGCGAGATGAGGAGCTCGATGACACCGAGGTATTAACACTAGCCGACACAAGCGTCCTCCGCTCAGTCCACGGCGCGACGCGAGCGCAGGGCCAGCTCACTGCCGGTATCGGGACCCCACCCTAAGGTTAAAGACAATCACTAGGTAAGCAGCAAAGACGCTCAGAGAACCAAAATATTAAATTTTTATTTTAATTATTTTTCAAACAATTTTTTTTTCGGTGCTCTCCCGTTCCAGAAAATCCTGAGCTGTTGCTGCAGGTACACAAAATCCCCGTAATGGGGCAGAACTCGATATTATGGGTAAGTCTTTTAATTAATTTATAATATCTTAACAACTAGTCAAATGTAAAATAATTCAGGATAAATGTATTTTAAATTCAAAATATTCCCATAAATTGGCCAACATCCGATTAAGTCGGAATATTACAATCACAATCAATATTTTTGAAAAGGTATATGTTTATATCTTCAATTTTATCTTGTTGTCTGGACAAGGATTTTTTAAACAAAATCTAATATTTTAAAATAAGTTTATTAAAAATTTAATACTTCAAAAATATTAAGAAATTGTAATACAAGGTTATCACACTTTTTTCTTTTGTCTCATTCTATGGGTATGACTAAAAAGTATATCACGACACATGTAAGCGACATTTGTGCGCATCATCTAATAGAAAATTCAATTAAGGTTACGTGCTAGAAATAATAAAATAAAACGCAAAACAATTTTAATGACTTTTAATGAGGTTTTTAATTTTTTCAACCACGTGTGACCCGGCCAAAATTTCACTTATAACCGAAAGTGCATAGCGAGTACCAGCTCATTTGTTTTGAACTGATTTCATATGCATGCCATATATAGTGCATAAAAGTAAGTAGGACTCACTTGCAATTATCGGGCAGTAGAGCAGGACCGACGTGATGTCGAATGATATTATAAGGGCGAAAGTGTTTAAAAGTCAAAAGCTTTCATATTTTCAATTTAAAAACTCGTCTAAAAAGCTAAGTACACTGATAAATTAATTTAAGGGAAGTATATTTATCAATCATTCAAATATGTATTCGTAATTACAGGTAAATCATATAAATCACTTCACAATTAACGATTTTTACAGGGTAGCATGTTGTTACACGAAGTTTTTCAAATGTGATTTAAAATTAAAATATTTTTATTTTAACAAATAAAGTGAGCTTTCTTCTAATAATATTCATAATGTAATAAAATAACAGTAAGAGCTCTGAATTATTCATGATATGTGATCCATCTAAACAAGGATATATAGACTAAAAGCGTTTTAAGAGTACAATAAACAATAAAAATAATAAAACTAAGCGCTTGCACTTTAAAGTTCATTATGCAATCTCCTAATCACGAATTTTATTGCATAGACATAAAATATTATTTAGCTATATGCATAAATATGCAAAGTAACAATTCTATTCTCAAAACAAATGTAGGTATTTATTTAAAACACAAAAACTCCAATCCATTTCATCACATAAGCAAATAAATAAAATTGAAGTGTTTATCTGTGATATGAATTTAACTGCCACTCATTCTTATTTGGTCATGCTTTTTTAATTTTTATCTTGTGTTTTTTGGAAGCAGGTTGAGATAACCTGTTTTGATGGGTCTTTCATACAACAATAAGACATTAAGGAAGATACATAGATTTACATGACATTATCCCAAAAACAAATTTAAAATACGTTTTTAACAACATCGCGTTCAATGAGAGCCTTCCGAATTGAGTCTGCGAGAATTCCTTAACAGTAATCCATCTGCTCATAGTTCGATATAGTAATATTTTTATTTTTATACACGCATTCATTAAATATATAATATTTCATCCTAAACAAATAAATGGCGTGACATATCTTCGCACACCGTGCACGCAAGAAAAGGACGAAGGGAACGTCATTTTGTCGACCTTAAATAAACACATATATCTTCCTAATATAATTTTCTATATTTCATACTTTGTCATAAATAATTTTAATACCTTACTATTTTGTATTATTTAGTAAATATTCTTAAAAAGGTGTAAGGTAAACTTTTCTATAAAACAAGATACAAAACACATCACTGCTGTTACATACTGCAGTTACAGTTACATTAGATATTGATTATTTTAAATAAAGTTCTTACTTCAATTGCAAAAAATGTAATATTGATCTAAATGTCACCAAAACAAAACGATATTAAATTTTAACTTGTACGATACAAGGCAAATGAGAGGTAAATATTTGTAAAGTATACGGATAAGTGTTGTTTACACTGTAATCGACAGTGTAAACATGAGCTTAGCAGCTCCCTTTCTTTCCAAAAATCTTTATTACCGAGACCACTTAAAAGTAAGGTATATTTGTGTCCTAATGTTTGGCGAAATGTCATTCGAAATAGGCACTTGGGACTGGTACATGGTGATGACGATGACCTTACAGCTTTGACTACCTGCCTCTGATGCCTGTATGCAAATCGTGTTGTTTTCCGAACGCGCCGAGTCAACGCTCCTACAAGCGTTCATTTAACAGTAATTTATTAGATCATTTAAATGGCAATAGACGAAATCCCATTATAACGTTTATAACCCCATCATTCACTAAATGAATAGATAAAAGAGACTGACTATAACTGTACAATTTATTTTACGTTTCTTTTTCAAACGAACATACGTTGAGTAACGTATTGTTAGAATGTCTTGCAGAAAACAATATATTTTAAGATTTTAGTGTAGCATTTTCGCCGGAAGCGTATAGCATGTGTCTAAAACATTTAAGTTAATTATCATATTCAATCAGCTCTAATAACCCATACATCATAAGTAAACATGTATCATCCATTACTTTTACATTATACTCTTTCTTTTTATACTATAATGATAGAATTCTGGTTATGTTTAAGCCAGACGAATTCCTCATCTGCAGTCCTTCTCTAACAACTCCAACGTAGTACTCATTTGTATTCAACCAAAATATTACTTATTTGAATCACAAGATATAATTTCCTATATCATCTTATAATAACGATTAAACATTTTGAGGTGCGAAAGCTTAAAAAATATACCCATGTTTTATGCATATATAGATTGTATGAATATGATTAAATTTAATTTATATTCTTCCTCTACATTCATGAACTCTAGGGAATTTTACATGGTCATTGACTTCTGTTATGATGCTTTAAATTGGAATAAAAACAAACTTTCGTGAACTCATCTCGAGTGTTGATTTTGGTCTTGACTCTGTCGGGTTATGTAAATTACGCAAAGATGTAGTGCGATACTTGATCGATGGGTCACTGACCGCTATCACCCACATGAGATTTTCAATGCAGATATGTCACGCATCGAACATCAATAGAGCTACAATTAACTTTTTGATAGACCCATTACACATCCCACAAGGAACGCCGAAAGAATCCTTATTTATTATAACGAAGTTTTTGTACCGTGTTCTACGCTTTGAAATTTGTTTGTCAAGGTAACAGACCCACAATGCAGCTTTTCAATTATAATGTCGCCAAGTAATTGGTATATACCTATTCGCATTGTTGTCTAATGTACAGCTTTTTTGTGGGATCAACGCCCGCCAAGTTGTTCGGCAAACTGATTATAAATACGAAACACGAAACTATATACTAAATATTGGAAATATTTCGATAATCGAACAACAGATTTATCGCTCAGTATGCAAATGAGTACCCGCGGGTTACAAATGTTTTTTCTGGGTTCTTTAAAGTGTCTTATTATAAAACAACCATGGTTCTTTGTGTGTAAAAATGTAAAAGTTAGGATTGAGGTAACATAAAATTTAATGTATTATTATTTTTTATTTTAAGAATTATTATGTTCTAGTGTGCGGTGCTATTCGTGAGCGTAGTAGCATCTCCATATGTACCGGAGACAGAATCATTTACTAGAAGCGCTGTAGAGACGGTACCTGAGCACGAGCCACTAGCGCCACCAATCCGTTCGTCTGTTGAGAGCATACCGTTAAGGTAACCAATTCAAATATATATTTAACGTTTCTTTTTAACCGCATACACGACGTCATATGCAAATAATAAACGTAATGCGGTATATGACTCATAAAGCTTTCGTGTTTTGAATTGCCACTGTCGGTAAGGCTATACAAAAACTATTAAGGATAACAATCAACAATAGGCTTAAAGAAACAAGGAAAATCATACATTGGATTGAATGACTATTCCTGATATATTTGTAACACGTTTCATTCAAAGTACTCGTATATTTGTACCAGGAATCTACATGAAGAGTCGGAAGGACGACTACCTCTTAGGGATGCGGTTGAAAAACGTCCAATTCCTGTTTTGGACCCTGAATCTATATACAGATATGTAGAGGTACGATTTATAACATCTTTGTATGAATAATGCTTGCGATTCTTGTAAATTAATAATGACTATCATTTAACGCCTTTTTTAAGGATGCGGAACACATTGAATATTCAGAAGATCTCAAAAAGTATTACGGCGCCGCAAATCACTTGAACAAGTAAGTATTATGTGTTAATGGGTAAACGTGTGGTAAGTAAATAACTGCAATTACTCATTCGTTTACATTTTAAAATAACTGTTATTCCTGTTTTACAGTGGTTCACGTTCAGACGAAAGACTACAATTGGGAAATGCTAATCTGCAAGGTATGCTCAATGATTCCACTTTACCGGTTTGAATTTATGTACTATAAATCTTACCACTTAGCATGAATTGTTTCGCATTAGTATTATAACACAGGGGCTCTTGTTGTACACATAAAAAAACATTAATGTATATATGTAAGAAGTTCTTTGCGTATTTTATATATTTGAAGGCTTTGAACAATTTTAAGCTAAAGTTAATACGTAAATTTGAGTTAATAGACGAAATTAAATACTAGAAATAGCGTCCCACGCTAAAAATCCATTTGGTTTATTTTCTCAAAAGCACCGAAAGAAGTATAAAATCAAAAAAATAAAATTAATTGTGTTCACATAATTTTTATAACATATATGTCCCGTAGAAATGCAGCAAATGGCCGGTGGCCCGACAGCGAGACGACTGGTTGTGTGCTATATGCAGTCGTGGGCCGCTTACCGCGCGCCCCCGTTGGCCTTCACCGCAGGCCTTGTACCACGATCCTGTACCCATCTCCACTACGCATACGCTGCTTTACACCCTCACACGTACGCTGTGATATCAGCTAACGAAGACTATGACGTCATCAAAGGTAAATATATATCTACAGTAATATATAGTATACAGTTAAAGAAGATTCCTTTCTTTTTCACGCTTTCTACACTCATAGCCCCATTATACTAACATTTTCTCCTGTGTCGTGGGAGCCATGGACACACAAATACGAATACACAAACACCCAGACCCAGAATAGAAATCTAAACTCATTATTCAGATTTCTGCCTGGCCGGGGATCGAACCCGGGACCCACTGCGTGTCAGACCGGTAACGTACCCGGTCCGCCACGCGAGTTTCTCGAGGTTATATCTGTAATATTAGACTCGTTATGATGATAAAATATTTTCTTAGATCAATACGTAGACAATATTTTGAAATGTAGGTGATTTTTTTTTTACTTTAATTGCTCCACGCATTCTACTCGACACTAGATGGCGCTACATGTATGAATTAAACCGATTCTAAAAGCAAATCATAATGTATAATGAAATAAACGTCATTATTTCATTATTTTATACATATATCACAATTTACACGATTGCCACTTATTCATGAAAAATACAATCGTTGTGCTATACACTAGTGGTAGTGTTATACGCTAAGGAACGCAGAGATTTGAGTTAAACGTTTAATATTTGAATGGTTACTATAACTTTTTATAAATCTCATGTAGAGTTGTTACAAATCGTATTAATAAGAATATCCAAGTCGCACACAAACTGCCAAAACTTATATTGCGACGGACAAGGAATAACAAAAACAAAAATTGATACGTAAATTGATACGTATTATTTACTAATATTTCTTTATATATTGTGTTACACAGGTGGTTATCGGATAGCCACGGGATTGAAGCGTCGAGTGCCAGGGCTACGAGTGATCATCAGCGTGGGCGGTGATGGAACAGACCGCTTGTTTAGCGAGATGGTGCAGGAGCCTTATAGACGAAACTCTTTCATAGACAGCGCTGTTAACTTTCTGAGGGAACACGATTTCGACGGCCTTGACCTTCACTGGGTTTATGCAGGTAATTATAACGTTTATTTTTAAGATTTTAGTTTTATTCATATTGGCACATTATTAAATCAAATCAGTCGTAAGCAACTAAATAATGATCGATAAAGCTGAATTTTATGGTGTTTCGGTAAAAATGTGAAAAAATCTAAATTACAAGAATGTCAATTCACAAAATAGTTACTTAAATAGTCACACAACATTTTATATAATATAACATTTTACATAATATTTTACATATTTTAAGGAAATGTGTCTAAGTTTACTTTACTTTACATTATTTACCATCTTCTAAAGCTAAAAACTTTTCTTGATAAGCAATACTTACATCTTTGAATACTAATTAAATCCACCTATACAAAAAAAAGATATTAAACTCGATTGACATTTTAATTTATGTCTCTTATTATCTTTTTCATCGCAGGAGATAAGGACGAAAAAGAAAAAGAACTTTTAACGACGCTTCTTTATGAGCTTCGGGAAAAATTCTCGCCTTATGGGCTCCTCTTGTCAACTGTCTTACCGCCATTTAGGTAAGCAGGTTTTTAATCTTATGCCTTAAAACATGTTGCAGCTGAAATATATCCACATCATGTAAACATATACACATATGTTTATATTTCTCTGTAATCTAAATTATATGTGTATACGATACAATATTATTTTTTGGTCTTTTGAAATATCTTTGCAACATGCAATTCAATGAATGGTAAGTGGTCACTGCCGACTACGGACACCTGTTTTGTGTAAAGCCGATCACAGATTCGTTACCATTCTTAAACATTGATTCCGTCGGCTTAAACTTCGATTGAACAGTACTGTTCCTGTCATATTTTTCCTTATCTTATGTAAAAGATAGCTTGTGTAAACAATAGAGCCTATGATAGTTCGTATACAAATTACAAATATATTTTCTATTTTCTCTGAAATAAATTTAATATGATAATATGTAATGTTTCAGATATCAGATAGAAGACGGCTATGACTTAAGCGCTGTAAGTGGAGCGACTGACTACACAATCCTGCAAGCATGGGACATGACCCACTCTAAAAGAGACGATCCGCCCTCGAGAGCGGTTCAGCACAGCGCTTTACACCGTGATCCGGGAGCGTCGTCCAGGGATCAGCGTTACGATAACATTGTAGGTCAAATATATTTTATTTATATGTAACGTCAAGATTTAGTATAAAATAATTTAGTTTTTTTGCGTTTCGCTCGACGGGTGTGGAAACCGGCTCTCTTATATATTAGGCGACCATCTTAGTCTGCAGGAGTAGCAACGCATCTGTGATCAGCTTCAGGTAGAACCCCTGTTCTAAATGAAGCTGCTTGCAGAATCGCATGGTCGGCAGTAATCACTTGCCATCAGATGAACGCATGCTCGTTTGCTATTTCAATCAGATTAAAAAAATCCAGATATGCCTATTCAATTAAACTACAGAAATTGTTAGTTAATTCTTCTTACAATAAGAGGGAAATTAAAATGCTACATTTAAAAGTAGAAGTTAGCAATAACTTTAAATCCTTGTAACAAATAACATTGTAATGTTAAATCTCTTGCAGGAATTTATGGTGAAATATATCATCAGACACGGAATGGCGGCCGATAAACTCGTTCTGGGTATTCCACTGTATGGTCGTAGCTATACTTTAGCAGCATCTACTCTACCTTCACCCGGCGCTGCGATCAGTGGTTGGGGAGATGAAGGCATTTACACGCAAACCAGGGGTCTTTTAGCTTACTTTGAGGTAACTCTTTTGAAACACGATTTTACTTATGGTAATAAATAATAATAGTAAAATTAGGTTGGTCTCCGAAGAAATCACCGTTACACCTATTTCTGGCAATTACCTACCAGACGAGTTAACTTCTTCTGGGTTCTGATTTGAAGGGTGTGGTGAAGAAAAACATTTAAATTGTGTAATCAGTGGCAACCTCTAACTCATCTAAACTATCTGATGGAATGCATACTTATTTGCTCCTTCTTTATTATAATAAAATGGTCAATGTATTTAAAAATATTTTAACTTTAAACGGGAAGGAATGTTTGTTGTACCTGTTGTACATTCTTCTTATATTTTAGGTATGTATGGCTGAGCGTGAAGGAAAAGGCGTGAGTGGAGTAGACGAAGCTGGGAACGCTTTTGCAGTATTTGAAAATCAGTGGGTCACATATGACACGCCGGAAACCGTCGTAGAAAAGGTAATCTATATAATTTTATCATAAAGAACTCTAGGCTGCAAAAAGAAGCAATGCTAAATGAAATTTATGCAGTGAACTAGTAGTATCTATGTAACGGAGTAATGATAATCTTTTCGCAGATGAAATTTATAACGAGTTCAGGGTTAGCTGGTGCCGCAGCATGGTCTATTGACATGGATGACTTCCGGGGACTTTGCGGAACACCTTTCCCGATCCTCAGTGCTATATCCACAAGTCTCAACGGTATGTTCTGGAAACATTATATTGGACATAAAATACATTTTGAAGACTACAATTCACAAACTTTTCAACTATATATTTGTTGCAGGAGAATCGACTTTGACCGATCAATCCTCGCTTAAGATAGGATCATGTGAATTAAATGCACCATATTTGGCTTCTGACGAAGAATCCTGTGCACATTTCCACTTCTGCTCGGGTGGTATAAGCTATAGAATGATCTGTGAAGATGAACGGCTATACGATCCTTCTACTGGTTTTTGTGGGTAAGAAAATATTTTTAGTAAATCAATTTGTGTGTTATTATCATTATAAACCCATGATAATTACAAAAATGATTTTGATAAATGAAAAGTAAATTTGTTCAAATTCAAAGCTGTAGCATAGTACACAATGAATAACTAATGATATTTGCTTTCATAGGCACCAAGATGTAGCAAAATGTATACCGGGACAGAGCCTCAGGATAAGTGTAGAAGAAGCTGCACGGTTCCTATCGCAAGCTTACGAAATTGATTTCGAGGTAATATTTGCAACAATATCCGAATTAACCTTAATTATCTTAAGGTTGCAAAGCGGTGATATTACTAAAATAATTCTATATAATGATGTTATAAAAAATCCTTATGTATATACAAGTATATGAATTTTTAGACTTATGTTTTCATTATAATTTTTAATTATGAGATTATTTACTTGGTATTTTCAGTGGAGCTACAATGCAGCGAAGGATTCGCCAACCATCAGAGATCCCGAGCGTCTTGTTGCTCTAGATATGACTGACTCTAAAAGAGGTAGATAAATACTTCACTTTCATACTAATATTTCACATCTTAAAGATCTCTACTTTTAATACAAACAATCTTAATTCCCAGGTAAAGAAAGCGATAAGCGCGTAGTCTGCTACATGACAAGCTGGGCGTTTTACAGACGAGGCGACGGCAAGTTTGTTCCTGAACAAATCGATACTAGATTATGTACACACGTCGTCTACGCATATGCTTCATTATCACCTGATGACCTTGTTGCTAAGGAATTCGATCCTTGGGCGGATATAACTAACAGTAAGATTTTTTCTTTTAATATCATCAGAGTTTATAAGTCCGATATATTCTCAAAAATAAACTTTTGTCGTGTTATTTGGTGACCATGGTAAATACATTCATTCATCTATGGGAAAAAATAAAGTAGTACCGAGAATCCGCTATCACATGGCTACCTTACACTTCAAATTTTTTTCAACATGCATTTATTGCTTCGAATTTAGATTTCACTGTTTACGATAGTTGTCGCACGACATACAAACACCTTTAAAATGTTCATATTTTTATGGCATAACAAATTTAATTAAACAATAATATAACCATTCTCCCAACAGATTTGTACGAACGAGTCACATCTCTTAAGGATGTGAAAGTGCTGTTAGGATTGGGTGGATGGACAGACTCAGCTGGCGATAAGTACTCCCGATTAGTTTCATCTGGTTCAGCTCGCACTAAGTTTGCCGAGAGACTGGTCGCTTTTCTACGTCTCCACAATTTCAAAGGACTACATTTGGATTGGAATTATCCAGTTTGTTGGCAGAGTAATTGTAAGAAAGGCGCCAAATCAGACAAAGCAAACTTTGCTAAACTAGTACAGGTAATTTTACTTTTCAAGTTTATTTAGATATTATATTTGTAGTGAACTCGGTTCTCGTTTTATTTCAAAATTATCTTGTTTTTTGCCTTTCCATTTAAGAACTCATTTCGTAATCGTTATTATCATTATCCTTCTTGATTGATTTGTATAATACAATATAATTACTATAATAACTACATTAACTTTTACCATCAATTTTATACTGACTTATAATTGCTATCCTAATATATTATAAATAAAATGGCAGTTGGTGATAATATTGTCATATAATGTAATATTTGTATCAAATTGTACTGTTATTCTTCCCAGGAATTGTCAAGAATTTTGCACGGAGCTGGCATGGAATTAGGTGTCGCTCTCTCAGGGTACAAGGAAGTAATTGAATCGGCATACGACTTGCCCGTAATATCCGCTGCTGTTGACTTCATGAGCACGATGACCTACGATTACCACGGAGGCTGGGAACGAACCACTGCTCATCACACACCACTTGTCCCAGCACAGAGAGATGCACTCGCATATTATTCTATCGTAAGGAAACGGATTATATTTACTTGCTAACATTGGCGTATTCTAAATTTTCTACCCATGAACACTAAATATTTTTGTAATAATACCAATATACTATTAGTTACATGAATTACCTTTGAAAATTAATTCAGTTTTAAAAATCCCCTTATGGAGAATTCCCGTAACGTAATGAGATAGAGCTTTTCCCAAAAACCAGCGGTAGAATGACAAATTTTAAAAATGCCAATGCAAATGATAATAACTATATACAATCGAATACATATATACAATTACAATTAGATAGCTCACCTCTTTTTTAATTAGAATTTTTAAAAACCAAGTTATATATTTTTTTTCTGTAATTAAAAATTTATTGTGCCTTTTCAGGAATACGCAATCAAAGCTATGATAAATGGTGGAGCTGATCCCAAGAAACTTCTTCTCGGGTTAGCCTTCTATGGGCAGTCATACAGACTAGCCGACATTGAGAGATCGAATGGACCTGGAGCACCCGCAGCAGGTCCTGGCGAATCAGGAGAATTCACAAAACAACCTGGCATGTTAGCGTATTACGAAATTTGTTACAGAAGTAAGTTTTGCAACCATTTATATTTCAAACTGAATCATTCATTTTCTGTGTTGTAGCTGCTCTATAATATATAACCCAACCCAGAATACATACCTAAAACATATTCGTCATTCGTCATAGTCATTATATGACTTTGTAATAGTGAATTGAATCCGGAAATTGATTGGTTGTCGAACGACTCCTAAAATAAATTTTCTTTACAGTCAAAAACTTACGATGGAAGACTGGCAGACAGGCTAAGGCTGGACCATATACATACTCAGATAACCAATGGGTTGGATTTGATGATCCCAAATCTATTACGGAGAAGGTAACTATTGAACTACCAACCTATTAAAAATGCTGTCATTTCACTTTATTTGTAGAGGTCCTCCTTTACGAATAAAGTAAATACGAGGAGGGTAGTAACAAATTTTACTTCAACTTACATATCTCCGATAAGCATAAATTACATTATTTAGGTGGAATGGGCAATGCGTCAAGGTTTGGGCGGAGTGACGGCGTGGGCGATCGACTTAGACGACTTCAGCAACAGGTGCTGCACGGAGCCGTCGCCCCTGCTGCGTGCAGCGGGCCGCGCGCTCGGACGCTCGGTGCCTGCGCCACCCACTTCAGCCTGCGAGAGACCCCCTGAACCTATTACCCCGTCGCCACCTACTACTACGCCTGCGGAATCTGATGGTAAGATATTATCCTTATCTGTTAGCGCATTCTATCATAATTTCCGAGTTAACAGCCACTACCCTCGTGATGGTTGGATGTGTCTGGCCCGAGGAATTCCCGCGAAAACGGCCGCCCCTCAGGTGGACAATCGTGAACTCCTTTAAGTGTGAATGTGGTCTGGCCTCCGCCCGCTAATACGTTAAACGAGCAAGACGAACAACAATCTCTTGCAGTGGCTGTATAAACCTCCTATCTTTCGAAAGAACAAGGTTTTATGGGTGTACAGATAACAAATTCTTTAAAAGGTTCCTAATAGTCCGTGGATATTTATAGGAATTGGATTGCGGGCTAGATTACACTACTTTTGTATGTATATTTTGTCAAATAAACTGTTACCTTATTCAGCAATCAAATAAACTTATTACAAAGTTTTTATAAAGATAAAACACGTAAGAATCCAATGATTTTTCAGCAATCGTCAGAACTGTTTGATTAAACGAATGTTTGGTGTTTCATATATGTTACTAAGGTATTGTAAAAAACCTACATTAATAAATTAAGCAATATATAATTAAAACTATGTCATTATTTTGTGTATGATTTGCTATACATTCATACCACTCATCCAGGGTCAATGGTTGGAGGAGGCAGCCACGGCAATCACGAACATCACACCTCAACGACATGGCCAAGCTGGAATCCATCCACTACCTCGACAACAGTACAAATTTGGTGGTCACCCGTCACTACCACCCCAAGCACCACTACCACCCGCCGATCAACCACAACCAGGACAACAACAACGACTACGAAGAAACCAGTTATTGATACTGGTAAGAAATCTAGAAAGTGAATTTAGATTTTTAAACTTCACGCTCATAGCCTCATGTGTTCATCTTTGCATGGTTCTTAAGTTCTTTGTATTACTTTGTACTAAATTCTAGCCAACCCACGTGGTCGAGCTGTCACCGTGTGTGTTTGACAAGCAATGGGTTCCGGGTTCGATCCCCAACCAAACAGATTTTTGAATGATCAATAAGATTTTCTGTTATGGGTATGCATCTTTGTGTATTCGTCTTTGTATCAAACTCACCCACGTCACAAGAAATATAATCTAGCGTGGGGCTATGAGTGTAAAAAGCGTAACTATTATACTATAAATCTAATAATCTTAGCGATATTAGATAATTTATTAATAACTCAATTTATTAATAAAATCAGTGAATGATAAACGTTAATCAGTTACCGTTTAATTTTCGCGAAAAGACAGCTAAACAAAGGTGTGCGAGCGTTTGAGCCTAACCACGTCTGACCACGAAATTTGATTCGCTGCTATTTAGAGTAAAATACTTTTAGGTGTTGAAGGAGGTTCCTGTCAAGCGGGTGATTACCATTCAGCACCAGGAGATTGTGAGGCATACTTGCAGTGTGAGGGTGGACAGTGGCATAAGCACAGCTGTGCACCTGGATTGCACTGGTCTTCTAAAACAAATAGATGTGATTGGCCAAGTGAAGCCAAATGTTCCGGTAAAAATTTAAGTCATATATTAATTAAGACTTGCTCGCAAAAAGAGTAACATTAATTAAATACGCATGTTTTTTCTATCGATATCATATTTTTAATAACTTATAATTACATTGTACACATGTTTTATATTATAATATCGACGCACAATAGAAGTTTTTCTTTTTGTGCGTCGTATCTGACACCCTCGGCCAAAATGTTACTTAACACCATGTGGATTGAAAATCAATTACGAAGTTTGTGCTTACTTCCGTTGATCTCATATATTTCAATTTATTTTATCCCATGCGTCTATACAAACAAATTAAGTATAAAAATCCACAAACACAGTGCCTATCTGCTATGGATAGGACTATATAATTGTGTCTTACTGTAAAATTTAACCCAGTTTAAGTTTTTGATTATTTTGTAATTACATGATTAACATTTCAGAAACATCACACGATGAAGAGATTACGATAACTTCCACATTAGCACCAATCACAGCAAGGCCTCCGCCGATCACGACCACCACAAGGAGAACCACCACTTCTTGGACGACGACGACCACTACAACTACTCCAAGACCTACTACTAGGCCTACTACTAGACCCACGACTAGACCCACGACTAGACCCACTACTAGGCCTACAACTAGCACTGTTAGCTCTGGTAATTATGATTGACGATCGTTAGATAATGTTGCTGTTTTTATAACGAATATTAAGTTCCCACTCTCTTACGTAATATTGTTGCCACCCCTGAGAATTAAATTTAGAACCAAAAAATTACACCCGTTGCTATACTGTCGCTACAGTAAGAAATATTGGTGGCTTTGTTGCCCTTACGGTTCATAAGATGCTTAAACATACTTTTAAATAGTCGTAGATATTTATATAATTATTCCACTCATCATCACCATTAAGATGATACATTCCAAGCAGGCTGTAGGAAATTTAAACTGTAATGCTCGTGTTACCTTAGACGGCGTAATGGAAGGCGGTTCATGCTACGGTCAGCAATACCATGAGGTGCCCGGAGACTGCAACTCGTACCTTCATTGCGATGGAATGCATTGGCGTTTGCAAAGTTGTGCACCGGGACTTCACTGGAGCGCTAAGGAAAAGCATTGCGACTGGCCCAAATATGCTAAATGTGAAGGTACCCCACGTTTAAATTAGAAGTCTAAAGTCTTCATTAAACTTAAGTGAATATCTTTCACACTGACACTAAACAATTTTTTTTATTAGGCTCCACGCCTAAAACAACAACTGCTGCACCAAAGCCGACAAGACCACCGAGACCGACCAGACCAACTACTTCAGGTACGTTTCAATTTTTTAATTTTATACATTTTGTATTTGCATTAATATATCATTTGCAAAAAATAAAAAAATATCACTCAAAATACTTCTGCTACAATACCATGTGTTCTGAAATTTTATTTAAATCATTCCCAGCTCCTGCATCTGGTGGACCAGTTGAAGACGGCATATGCGATGGTAATGAAATGCATGCTCCAGGCCCTAGCTGTAATGAATACTTACTATGTGTTAGCCAACGATGGAAGGTGCAGAAATGTCCACATAAACTGCACTGGGATAAACGCACCAGACGTTGTGACTGGCCCGAATTTGCTATGTGTGAAGGTAAGAAATCACTACATGTTCGTTGATGATTACAAATCTAAGACTACAAATGAACAACAGTAACCAAATCAAATGAACAGCAATATGCGATTTTTTACTAAGTATTAAGTGATTAGCCCCTACCCCCTTAAATTTATTTTTATTGCAAAATTTGCCTTTTAAATTTTCCGCCCTCTGAATTTGCCGTCAGGGGCATAGGCCCCGGCTTGTCCCCCTCCCCCCCTAGATCCGGTACTGCATAGGGCAAATATCAAGTCAAACTCAAGGTCAAGCAAATCCTTTCAAATCCAATCAAATTCACAATATTGTAAAGACTTTTTCACAGTGAATTCTAGGGAAAACAGTTGTTAAATGGTGATGATGCATCTATTTATTTTATTATTATTATTATATTGCTTCTTTTTTAGCATCAAAACCATATGTGACGGCATTTACCAGTGCTTCTACTACTACAACCAGAAAGCCTACGACAACATCAACTACTACAAGACGACCTACTAGTGATTATCAGAAGCCTTCGGTAAGTTTTAAGTATATCTTTATTTTAACATTTTTATCAATTATATATATCGATTATCAATTATAAAGAGTAATTTATGTGGGTAGACAAAATTAGCTTTTTTAAAATATCTAGAACGTTCATAAAATACGACGGCAATCTAAAAAGAACCCATTCTTTCAGCGTTGCGTCACTGGCACTTACCACTCTCATCCACGGTGTGATAAGTTCTACGTGTGCGTAAACAGTATGTTGGTCACGCAAAGCTGTGCTCCAGGGTTGGTGTGGAGGCAGGACCGTTCGCAATGTGACTTCCCCAACGCTAACTCCTGCACTGATCGACGACAAGTCTCGTCCGCGGCTATCACTGACGCTTCGAAACCAGACTCCAGCATACAGATCAATGAAGAAGTTTCTAGTAAATATTATAATTAGTCTACTTTGTATATAATCCAGGATTTTGGTTCTTCGAGGTCTTGATCCAGTTGAAAGTGAATTCATGAATTTGGAGGCGGAGCGATATTTCCTATAAGCAGTAATATCAGTCTCCGAAATCGGTCGAAAAATAATAATCTAACATCATTTTAGATAGAGTTGAGCCCCTTAAGAGGGAAGACGGGACTCTTCCCTGGATTCGGCAATGAACTAAGGCAAGCCTCAGGCAGAACGGTTAGAAAGTATTTACGCCTAAATAATAACTTCCTTTTTGTTTAAACAGCCTTCTGCGAAAACGGACAGTACGCTATGGACCCAACTGATTGTACCCGCTACCGACATTGTCTTTTCGGCGTATTCCAAGAATTCGCCTGTACTCCTGGTCTACACTGGAATGATGTAGGTTGAAACATGCCAATATATCATTTAATTGTAATTAACACTTGTTGTACTTTATGCATATTTTAATCTGTGTCAACACAATTTTAGGAAAGACAAATTTGCGATTGGCCTGCCAGTGCAAAATGTAAAGTTAAACAAGTCACTACAACAACTACAACCACTGCGGCGCCATCAATAATGGAACCATCACCAATCTCAAATCCATCTCTCGATCCCGACACCGAAGATTTGGATTTCCAACGTCCAACAAAACCAATTACATCACCTATCGCTATTCACCCTGGAGCCAAACCCGAACTTTTAAATAGTAAGTGAAACACATGTTTACTTAGTTTATTATATTCCACTGCTGGGGCCCATCTCACTTGACAACAAGGACCTAAAGCATATTACATATCCACATTTATTGCAATTACTTTATTTAATTTGCTCCTTCCGTATCCAGCACGGATCCTTTAATCGGTTACGGATAAAGAGTTTAAGCCATATTCAACAATGTTGATCAAGTTTATAAGCAGAAATCTTAGGCATGAAGGTTTCTTGCAATATTCTCCTTACCGTTGAAAAAGTAAAAATGAATTTGTTCTATTTACTAATTACCGAACTTCGAAAATCCAAATGTAAAAATACATATCAGTAATTTGATAACAATGTTTGTTTTTTAGCTAACTACAAACTGGTGTGCTACTTCACCAACTGGGCCTGGTATCGCCCCGGCCTTGGCAAGTACAGCCCCGAAGACATCGACCCTTCGCTCTGTACTCACATCGTCTATGGATTCGCTGTTCTGAAGGATGGCGTTATGACTGCCCACGATCCTTGGGCTGATTATGATAATCGTACGTATTTCGATAAAAAGAAACATCTCAGACAAAACTTTTGCTTGAGTAACATATTGGAGTAACTACAAATTTATTTGAATTAATATTTTAGTTTTAATTACTATACATTTCGACAGGATTCTACGAACGCGTCGTTCAGTACAAGAATTATGGAGCTAAAGTATCTATAGCCATTGGTGGATGGAAAGATTCGGAAGGAGACAAATATTCGAAACTGGTTAACGATCCTCAAGCACGTGCTGACTTTATAAGACATGCAGTACAATTTATTGAGAAACACGGATTCGATGGCCTTGATCTAGACTGGGAATATCCTAAGTGTTGGCAGGTAAGGTCATTTTTATGTATCTATTAAGCTAATCGCAGCTCTCGGTATTACAACATATGTATCCATTACATCCTTCATTCAGTGAAATCCCATTATAATGGCAACGGCGTGAATATGTGTATTTTATAAAATGTAAGCCCGAAACAGCTACTTGTTCAAAAATGCTGTATATATATATTTAACATTTTATTATTTATTCTAGGTGGATTGCTCTAAGGGCCCTGATTCTGACAAAGAGGGCTTTGCAGACCTTGTCCGTGAATTATCGGCAATACTCAAACCAAAGGGTTTGTTGCTGTCCGCCGCAGTATCCCCCAGTAAACAGGTCATAGACGCCGGTTACGATGTTCCGATTCTTGCTCGACATCTGGACTGGATAGCGGTCATGACCTACGACTATCACGGCCAATGGGATATGAAGACCGGACATGTTGCCCCATTGTACTATCACCCCGAAGATGACTATACATACTTCAACGCCGTAAGGAAATTTTAACTAATTTCCCATTTAAATTACTCTATTCTTCTTAACATCTTCCTCTATCAGAAAAACATTGTTCTATCTGTCTATTACTTTCGTTTTCATAACCTTATGTTATTGTTACGCAGAATTACACCATGCATTACTGGATGCAGAAAGGTGCGCCGGCTTCCAAGCTCATTATGGGTATCCCACTTTATGGTCAAACGTTTACTCTCGGGTCACGATGGGGATCTCAATCTTATAGTTCTAGGAATAAAGTAGGCCTGAACGTGCCTGCCATATCTGGTGGAGACGCTGGTGAATACACGCGAGCTAATGGATTCCTGGCATATTATGAGGTAAATACTTTGTATAGTTGAATATACTAAAATCCAAATTGCTATTGAAAGATATTGAACAATTGATTTTTTTGTAATCTCTAAAACTTTATATGCCCGTCGTTGTAGATTTGTGAACGCATAAGGGAACGTAATTGGATGGTGGTGAAAGATCCTCTACAACGCATGGGTCCATTTGCCTTCAAGGGCAATCAATGGGTGTCCTTTGACGATGTAGAAATAATCAAGAAGAAAGTTAATTTCATCAAGTCATTAAACTTGGCTGGTGGAATGGTATGGGCAATTGATCTCGATGACTTTAAGAATAGGTAAATGTATAGCATATTGAAATATTTATTTAAATTAAAATGGTCAAGCGCTCATTAAAACATTTTATGTAATATTCATTATTTTCAGGTGTAAAGAAGGAAAATATCCACTATTGAATGCAATCAAGAATAGCTTCTTGGATCACACAGATACGCAAATTATGGATACGCAGCCAAATATACAACATCCAAATGACATAGATGATGATTATGAAGATATTGCAGTGAGACCTATTCATTCAAAGCCCACAAGTAAACCTACTACTAGACCTACTCCAAGGCCTACAAGACCAACCACGGCATCACGGCCAACAACTACAACTGAAAGTCCTGTACTAGCTGACCCTATAGAAGGAGAACGTTTCAAAGTAGTATGTTATTATACAAACTGGGCTTGGTACAGGTACGTGATTGTTTAAATAATTTTATTGTATTTCTTTTTATTTCTACTATATCGTTCTAAATTTGTGAATGTCGCTAGAGAGCAGTTGCTTTCCACTCCCCACCACATCCCTCTCCTTAGGCAGAAAAAAAAAACCACTGCTACATATATCAACTGTCCGTCCCTCGCAACTTCGTTGTCAAACCTGATATAACAAATGTAAAACATAAACCCGTCCAAGTATGATATACTAAACGCTTTATTTCTATTAAATAGGAACGGAATTATGCCATGTTTGTGATTACTGAAATAATAATCTATTCATCTCTAATTTTTTAGGCCAGGATCTGGAAAGTATACTCCAGAAGACATCGACCCATCACTTTGTACGCACATCGTATATGCCTTCGCCGTTCTCGACGGCAACAAATTAGTGTTGAAGCCTCATGATAACTTCCTTGACGTCGAAAACAGTAAGAATTTTAGTCATTTCTTCTAAACATACGGTGCTACTAATATGCTAAAAACAAGAAAAATATATATATCGAAAAGTAATTTATATAAGTTCCAAAATATTTTAAAAATAATTACGTTGTTGCAAAATATTTATTAGCAATTTCCACAATTATTTATTATATTGATGAGACAAATTCATATTCAATTCATTTTTTTCTAGAATTCTACGAGAAAGTGGTTGCCCTCAAGAACCGTGGGGTAAAGGTTTTATTAGGTTTGGGAGGTTGGAATGACTCTGCTGGTGACAAGTATTCGCGTCTAGTGAATAACCCGGCTGCTCGGAGAAAGTTCATAGTCCACGTCATGGATGTCATCAAGAATTATGAATTTGATGGACTAGACCTTGACTGGGAATACCCCAGATGTTGGCAAGTAAGTAAATATATTTTTAATTAAATTTATATTATTTGCATTGCTAATTAGGTCAATCACTCAATTTACCACCTAGGTAATAGACCAGGAAAAACTGTATGTAATACGAAACAGCTGTAATTTGTAGGTTTATCTTTACACATGTGATTAAGTATTTATTTTATTTTGCTTAAGTAGAGTCCACTGATGTCCCGAAAACGGGTCAAAGAAATTCTGTTGGTAAATTATATTATGTTTTCATTCCAGGTGGAATGTGAGAAGGGTCCAAGCACAGATAAACAAGGTTTTGCAGATCTTGTGAAGGAACTGCGTGCGTCATTCGCTCCTCGAGGTCTTCTTCTGTCTGCAGCGGTTTCAGCTAGCAAACGAGTCATAGATCTTGGTAAATAAATGCATCCATTCATCATAAAACTATTTAAAATTATTTTAGGTGTAATTAACATAGGTACACTAGTCTGCCTGCTGTCGGGTTATTACTGCATTCCAAGGACTTGTCTAAACTAATCCATACAGTTCAAATACCTTATATGGCCACTTTATACAAGCTTATACTTACATGCGATTTTGAAATCAGAACACAATAACTCTACAGTTTATAATAATATGGCATTAGTAAAAGTAGGTAGTACTCGAACCATGAAGAATTTAATCAGCTTAAATCTAATATTTTTTATCAGATTTAGTAGCAAAAAAAAGTTGATCACAGATGCGTTGCTACTCACGAGGAGTAAAATGATCGCCTCATATTAAAGTGAGCAACGACACCCTTCCACCGAAACTCAATATATGCTTCAAGCTAGAAATAGGTGTGGTGGTACCTCCCCGGTCGAAATACACTCGTTCTACCTGACACGAACTCCCATAAAAAACTAGTGTACCTACAGAAAACGCTTATTTAAAGTATGCAAAATAAATTTGATATTGACTGAACAAATTGAACTAGTAAAATCGCTATTTAAATTCAGTTAACTTTCTTCTACATTATTTTACATTGAATTCAATTTTTAGCTTATGACGTACCGGTACTCTCTAAGAATCTGGATTGGATTGCATTGATGACTTATGATTACCACGGCCAGTGGGACCAGAAGACTGGCCACGTCGCTCCCATGTATGGTAGTGAGCTAGATGACGACAGCACTCTCAATGTGGTAAGTAATCTATACATCTATACTCTATACATCTATACTCTATACATATAAATAAAATTGAAGTGTCTGTTTGTAATATCAAAATAACAGTTTTTTACCAAATGCATATCGAAGTATATACGATACTGATAACAAAACAGCAATTACTAAAATTTTTGTCTGTCTGTCTCTCTATCTGTCTGTCTGTCTGTGTGTCTGTTTGTTCTGGCTAATCTCTGAAACCGCTGGACCGATTTTCACGGGACTTTCACTGTTGGATAGCTGATATCATAAGGCGTAACTTAGGCTACTTTTATTTTTCAAAAATACTTAGGGTTCTTCGTAAAAAAAATAAAACCCTCAACATTACCCCAGTTTTTTTCATAAATTGTTGATAACTTAGCTTCAGCGAACTTGATTCTCATGAAACTTGGGGTGTACCTTTACTATTTAGAAAGGCATGATATG
>MOOZ01001474.1:381570-393135 GCA_002930495.1 Cecropterus lyciades | reverse complement strand
ATCACGTCAGAACGGCTGGATGGCATTGGATAAAGTTTAACAGAGACATAGATTATAGTCTGGTATAACATATAGGTTACTTATTAAAATGGACATAATATAAGGTTCCCGTCGGATAATTATGGTTCTGTTTATAACATGCTCGGCTCGGATTTTTTGCGCGACTACCACAGTGGTAGTCGCTTAAGGATCAGAAAATTACATAGGCTACTTTTTATTTCGGAAAATGCACGGGTGCGGGAAACAGGTATTTAAAAAGAATAAAATAGAGATTATTAAAGGTATAAAATTTCGGTTAATGTGACATACGGCACATTACATTTCTTTTCAACGCGGGTGAAACCGCGGGCTCAGCTAGTCTGCAATAAAAGCTGATTAAGTAATATAAATTTTTATCATATAGTATAAGTTTGTGTAAATTTGAATATTCTGAAAGAAGAATGGATATTATCTTCCTATTACAAAATTGTTTATACGAACTTTCTACTTGTAAATAACTTGAACATGGTAAAGGTTTTCATCAGATAGTTACGAAATTCAGTATCCCACGCTGCAATTCGTCACTGACGCTCTTCTCGTGTTATACACATTATATATTTTGTGATTTATTTACCACTTATTTAGCAGCAAACACATTTTAATAGGATATAAAAGCATACAAAAATCCACGTCCAGTGCCGTCTCTTGAAATCTAGATCATTTTTTACATGTGTCGGCAATTTGCAAAAGAAGGGGTGATATTCTGCTGCTCTCTAAATGTGCTGCGCTGGCGCTTGAAGCGGCCGCTCTATGAAAATATTATTGAAACCTACCTCAATAATATTATTATAGAACTCACATATACTTATGACAATATTTGGCGGCCCGAGGTTAGACTTTCCGCGGTACGGATACGGACCACGGTCCGCCTGTTGTCGACCGTTGGTCTAACTCCTATACGACTTTAATTAACTAATAACTGATTATCACTTTTGTAAAACATCAACAAATCAAAGAAATGTTTCCTATTAACCAAATAAAAAAAATATAAATTACTAAATCATTAATTTCAGAATTTCACTGTGAACTACTGGATAAATAAGGGGGCTTCCAGGCAGAAGCTTATCATGGGTGTGCCTTTCTATGGACAGTCTTACTCCTTGATGGATAATGTAGGCAACGGACTAGGAGTTCCTACGTATGCCGGTGGAGATGCTGGCGATGAAACAAGGGCACGAGGATTTTTGGCTTTCTATGAGGTAATCCTAATTCCAGATAGTATTTATCATGAACATATTAGTGAGTCAGAAATAGTGGATTACATAGCAGTAAGTAATAGGTACTCGTACTTGAAATAAAAGAGAAATCAAATGTATTGAATCTTTAGTATGCTACATGAGACTTGTTTAGTAAATCTTCAGTAAACGATAAGTACATAAGTTATATGCTCACACAGATCTGCGAGCGCATTCGATCGCAAGGCTGGAAAGTACACCGGGATCCCGGCGGTCGCATAGGACCCTACGCCACGCTGAGCGATCAATGGGTATCCTTCGACGACGACTTCATGATACGCCACAAAGCTGAATACGTGCGTGCTATGGACTTGGGTGGCAGCATGGTTTGGGCGCTCGACCTTGACGACTTCACAGGACAATATTGTGGTTGTGGAAGATATCCTCTTCTGACCAACATCAATCACGTTTTACGCGATACTGTGGCCCCACCTACGTGCTCGCTTGAAGAAAGTAAGTAGATAAGAAAGTTCATAGACGTATTGATTTTTCACCCCGAGCATAATTATAACAAAATTTTATCTCTTTATTTTATACCTTTTTAAAATGGTCAAATGTTCGTATGCCTGAAAAAATGGAACACATTCCTGTTAAAGGAACTATTATTTCGTGCATTGCTTTATTTGATCTCTTACCGTCCATTTGGACACCATCATTTCTAAATCCGTTGTTTCCTTAATTACTATGACATTGACATTTATTACACTCATCATTCACCTATATAATTTCCTTACAGTTCAAAGCCCTCCAGCAATTTCAGAGGTTGAAGATTCAAATTCTCCAGAAAAGGAACCAGAAGAGAAACCCACAAACGTTTTAGGCGACACTGAAACTGAAAATGACGTAAGTATTTATTTACCTAGACTTTGTTCTAGTCAAGCTCCAGAAAACCCCTGAATTTACAGTACCTGCCACACACTTTACAAGTATAGTAAAATATATACAACATACTATTAGGACAGAAATACCTAAAAGCAGACTTAAAGACAGACATATTTAAAAGCCATATGGCATGGCGTCGCACTGCGTTCGGGAGAAACTACCGAGATCAATAAATTCTAAAACAAACGCAAGAATATGCGGCGCGTTACACAACGCAAAATTTATGCGTTGCACCCGTTGTCGACAATTTTGGCAGTGAGGCTCCGCAAGGCAAGTTGGCTCTTAAAGATTTAGAACTCTTAGCGTTTCGACAACAGCGGCACGGTGTATTTCAATATGTTCTACTAGTAAAACAAATAAAACTTTCTTTTCAAATGTCTGCTACTGCTTATTTTAGTAGAAGAAATTGGAATTAACACTTACGTCACACCTACCTCTGTAATGTATTTAAAGTTTGTATAAGGATACGTTTTTTTTAGTTTAAGGATAAAACTCAACTATTAAACAATTTATTTTTACTGTTAATTACAACTTTTGTGTAACTACCGATTTATTTTAGCGTGTTACATTTTATCAGGGTTCTTCACTTGACGGTAAATCATGTTCAGGCAATGTTTTCCGGGCAGATGAGTCTGATTGCAGAAAATACTACTTGTGTATCAATGGAGAATATATAGAGCTTATGTGCCCGGCCTCGCTTTATTGGAATAAGGTAAGAAGCTCTAAAAAGGTTTAATATAAACAGTTTTATTATTTTGTAATAAGTCTTTATTGCATTCGATCTACCGGAACAATAGCTTCAGCTTTACTTGCTAATCGACCTCCTTATTGATTTTATTAGCAGTGATTGTTGTCAGGTGACCCGTGTTTCGATTTCGGCCAAGCTTTGGATAAAAGGTTTCAGCGGAAGTTTGAATATTTTATCTATCTATATGGATTTCATTAGTTTATAATTTCGTTTCATTATTTGAGTATGTTGTCGCAAATCTAAATTCTAATTATATTCATTTTCATAGGGAAAAGTTTCATTTTCGAGCGAAATTTGGACATAAACCGAAGGTTCGAATTCAATTTAGTGGATAAATATTATGAAAAATCTATCATTATTATATGTACGTGCTACCATGATAGGTGTCATAGAGAGATCAAACTTCAATTCTTTAGTTATCTATCGTAATCAGATATATCTATTGGTGACATATTTATATTATAGATAACCATAGTAATTGCAGTACGAGCGTGATAAAAATCAGGAAGTAGTAAGATGATAAAGATACTAGTATAGATATCTTATGTCTTGGTATACTCATATAATTTAATATCACTACATAAACATAATTATATTATTATTCAGAGATTTAATAATTAAATAACGTAGTACACGACGTAACTACTCATAAATAAGATAAATAAATAGTACCTAATAATTAAGAACCCGCAACTTTAACCATTTAATGACTTGACCTTATGACGATGTCAGTGATGTCACCCCAAAAAATGCGAAAGGCCTAGGGCATATTTCAGCACTATTACAATAAGTTAGCTCAAGTTTACATAAATCTATAGATAAACTGTAACAATTTTAATATTCAGTAATAATTTTCTACATACAAGATTACCAAACTCCTTAGTACGCTCTTGTTAGGTACTACTTAATATAATACCTCTATGTACTTTATATCTACTAACCTGTACAAATTGCATGTATAAAATTACAAATAATTATAATTTAGTAACAGTATCTCAATAGTTGCTATTATAATTTTTGTATGGAACAACACAAAGAGTCCTCGTTGTTTGTGAGTTCAAGGCATTTATTTGTTCTTAAGCAAATATTTATCTTTTTCAGAATCATTGCGATGTACCGGAAAAATCACGATGCAGGGGCAAGGCTAGCTTGAGAATTTCATCAAACGAGACCGCGGAAGTTGTTAAGGAAAAACCAATCGTAGCTTGTTACTTCACGAACTGGGCATACTACAGGTAAAACTGTTCAATAACGGTATCTAAATGGTATCTAAAATATTACCATTGTATTTAAACTTCTACCTAAACTAAATCTTTGGTAACTACACTCTAAAAGCTTTATTCAACGTGTCTGGATCAAATTTTATTTATATCTGCTCTTACGCATTGAATAAACCTGAGCTGTATCTAGTCAAATTTGGCAGCCAACGAGTTTGGCAACCTACATACTACATATATACGTGAAATAAATATTAACATACATACATTACTTGAATTTAAGAGCCCCTTATGAAGTGAAACTGGAAATTGCGGTTCTGT
The DNA here is from genome assembly GCA_002930495.1 of Cecropterus lyciades. Lineage (NCBI taxonomy): Eukaryota > Metazoa > Arthropoda > Insecta > Lepidoptera > Hesperiidae > Cecropterus > Cecropterus lyciades. The sequence goes on along the minus strand of MOOZ01001474.1, from coordinate 388,693 downwards.
GTAAATACCTAGATCCGCAAAATCTAGGAGGAGGAAGAGTGTGGAAATTGGTAATATAAAAGTGCCTTATATGTAATAAAAATATATCTATTTTATAGGCTTAATAACGGCAGCTTCGGCCCTGAGAACGTGGACCCCACATTATGTACACACATCATTTACGCATGGGCCCGCCTCGACAACAAAACTTACAAAGTCGTACCTGGAAACCCCGAATTGGACATTGCCAATGGTATTGTTATTCATAAATTATTTGTAATAATTAATCGGCTTTCACATAGTGTACGTAACTTTCAAAGAGAAAAGTGTTTTCGTTATTTATTATCAGGAAATCAATCAGGAATATGCATCTATATACGTTACTTCTGGTTTTATCCTCTATTTATTAAATACTTATATATTTTTTTCAATGCCTAGATTTCTACGGTAAAATAACGGAATACAAGGTAAAGGGTCTCAAAGTTATCCTCGGAGTGGGTGGCGTTGAAGATTCTGAAGACAAAAAATGGAGCGAAATGGTTTCCAACGCTGAAAACAGGAGGACGTTTATTCGCTCCGTACAGAAGTTCCTGCGCAAGTGGAAATTCGATGGAGTGCAAATTGCCTGGCAGTATCCTGTTTGCAAGCAAGTAAGTATCATGGACCCAATATCTGCCTACTGATTAATTACCCAGTCTTCGACTGTCGAAGACTGCAAAAAGATAATCTTGCCATAAGAAGGGTCGAAATAATTATACGAATTCCCATCAAAAAATGGCAAGCACCCAACATTTACGATATAAATAATATATCATCTTTATATTAGGAGAAATAAAGACGTTTATCTTTAAAAGTTAAATTCAATTATTATTTTCAGACACCTTGCAATAATATTCAAGCTACCTCCGATAAGGACAATTTCAGCGCTTTGTTAGCCAAACTTGCAAAATCTTTACGACGACACGATCTGGAGATATCGGCCATGGTGTCTTCGAACCCTGAAGTGGCTTCAGTGGCTTATGACCATGAAGTGTTGATAGCTACTCTAGATTGGATGGCCATAGCTGCTAACGATTATTATGGAATACCCAGCACACGAACATCTTATCTACTACCTCTAGAAACTGACGATAAATATGAAAATAACCTTGTAAGTCGTTTACATTCGAAATAACATTTTCCTTGTAGATTGATTTAAAATTTTCAATTATTTTTTCTATTATGTGGAAGGATTTTTTATTCATTCGCACCTCCTCCACATATAGCAATTAGAGTTAAATTATATGTAGGTACGCTGTATTTTTGGATTAAGATAATTAACTAGTTTAAGCGTAAACTAATTGGGCTACTAGTTTAATTTAGTGCACAATAATTTTTAACTCTAAAAATATCACACTTGAACATTCAAAACTAATTTTTGAGTTGTTCAGGTTATTGAACTCTACACTTCCGGCCACCTGTTTTTATCGTGCGTGAACATTTATTTTATAACTTCTTACCAAATTGGTACTATGCGTTGCACAAAATTATGCTGTTTCTTTTTTTTAAATCTGGAATACGAGCATCGTTTAAATCATTTACCCAATGGTTATCCTATCATAACATTGCTTCAGAGCGGCAAAATTGAGGGCGGGATATAATTTTGGCTGCCATAGTACAGTTTTGTATAGAATAATGTCTTGATTTTTCGCTAACCAATTTCTATTTGATAAATTCCGCTGCAAAATCAACTTCCCCCGGCAGCACAAAGCCACGTTACACATTGTTCTCGACTTGTAAGCAGCTTAAAAGCTAAATCTGTCTCTGGGGCAATCAGTTTTACGCTATCACAATCATAAAACTAAAATAAAGTTTCACTGATGTTTTCAGATTAAAATCCTAGCGTACTGGTCCCGCTTGGTGCCCGCACGGCAGCTGGTCATGGGCGCGCCGGCGTACGGCCGCGCGCACGCGCTCCGCAGCGAAAAAGACGCCGTGCCGCTCGCGCCCGCCATGGGACCCGGACAACCTGGCCGCTACACCGCTGTACCCGGCTTCCTCGCTTACTACGAGGTAACGTAACATTCTGCCAACCCATCTCAGGAAAATAAAGCCGTTCTGCTAACCCATCTCAGAAAAATAAATTGATAAATAATTTCTAATATGCGCATACTTCGAAAGTTGAGAAGTGTGCTTAGGACATGTGTTGTGGTTTGAAGAGTGGGGTTTGGGAGAAACACTTACCAGGCATGCAAGGTTAGTCCTCAAGGTTGGTATCAGTAGCCCATCTCAGATAGAACTCTAATCCTATCTGGAATTAATAAATTCTATTAGCTTATTCTGATCTTATTTGGACCAACTCTATGACCGAATTATGGAGCAAAATACATTAGGATACATTGTAAAGTACCTTAATATGGAGTGTTCAATAAGTACCTACCTATATTCACGTTATTATTTGTTATTAACCTAGATTTGCGAAAACATGAAGTCGAATGGCTGGACGGAAATATCAAATGCAGAAGGAACGTATGCGGTCTACGGATCACAGTTTACGTCGTACTTGAAGCCAGTGGAAGTATTCAGGGTTGTAGCAGCAGCATCACGAGCTGGATTCAGAGGTGCTGCGTTGTGGGCTCTTGACTTGGACGATTGGAGAGGAAGTTGTTCATGCCAGCCCTGGCCACTCCTTACAGCCCTACGTCAGGGGTTATTCGACCCGACCATACCGCCTTCACTTTGTTCTTAAAATACTCATTTCAAACTATGTTTACCTTTCTTTACCTCATGGCGTTACCTCCGATTCAAATTAATTTCCGCTGCGGGTTACAAATGTGACATAATTATGTGCAATTTTTTAATTAAATGAACCTACTATTTTAGGCACCAAGTAAAACAATTACAGGTTTACGTAGTCAAAGTATTTCTTAAAGAAAATTTTGTATGTCTTACAACTCATTCACAAAAAAAATCGATAGGTTACTCAATTTAAATAAGTGCTTAGTTTTCGTTTTAGTATAAGATTAGGTATGAAATGTGAGTAAAGATCTTGTGATATTTTGTACATTTTTTATTTCCTATTTCTATTGTACTCAAATCCAATGATAGGTACTTATAAGTTCTAAGTTGCAATGGAGAAATATGTAGGTGTTTATAGTGGTATCGAAAATATCATTTTAGTCGAACGAGTTATCTATTTTTTTGGCTTTACTACAAAAAAACTATACAAGTTTATATAAAGTAATTTAATATTTTAGTTAACATTTTTTGTACATAATTCTAAGCTGACTGTGAAACTTACTATCTCAAAATAAATGAATTCGACTGTGTAATTTCTTTCATTATGTAGCCTTTTTAAAACAATGTCCAAAGTTAGAAATGAGCCTGCGTTTTTAATAAATAATGTATTGCAAACTACACTTTCTATCCTATAAAACTGTACTTATATACCTACTTAATTGTGAATATCGTTGGATGAACGGCTTGTAACGTAATCATGACGGCGCATGTTTACTTTCTGATTTATTTAATACAGTTTTAGAAGAACAAACATACATACAATATTATAAGATATTAATTTAAAAAAAAGAAAACAAATTTGTTTTTCCAATTAATACTCCCGTATTTTCATAATATAATAATATGTAGGTAGTATTAAGTTACCTATTTGTTTTAAGTTTTTACCTTATAAAAGTAATGTGTTTAAATATCATTTGCAATATTTTATGAAAAAATGTGCATTTACAAATAAATTCTAGTACTTTTGGCATTACATATCTTTGCTGTAATATTGTATACTCAATATACACTTATTATAATAAAGTCTAAACACGTCCTAAAGCCCTGACTAAATATAACAGTATTTTTTTAAATCAGTTCGAAAGACCGTTCCTAAATGTGATACCTGTATTCTGTGGACAAAGGTATTTAAAAAAATCGTAACGTAAATGAGTTCAAAGTCAAACGATGATGTAATACTTACCTAGTTTGATAACATCGCGTAAACGTGTAACCATCTATATAAGTATTTATTTTTATACTTCAATAAAATCGTGATTAGGCCAATGCCTTTTGTATCATCATATTAACAAAAATCTTGCGTCTAATCCCAAATATGACGTAGCAGCTATTCGTAACTGTAGCACAATATTTAGTTTTATAAAGAGCGCAAACGCCCTTGAATCGACTATTCCGCGACGAGACGCCGTTTTGTTAGGTTATATATGTCAATGCTCGCCTGTTATTGAGTAATAGAGTAAAATGTTAAATAAAATGTGCTCATTTCCTATATTTTAATATAGGCTACATGATGTTTCACAATTAGTATTTTTTGCATTACGTGAATCTTATTTATACGAGTGCTTACGTTTGTTTACAAATCAATATGGCTAGAAGATTAATTTCTCGGATAACAATAAACTCTAATGACCTATTTTTAAGGTCTACTATTAAAAGTGTTTTAAATTTTCCCATAAGTAAACTACACACTGAAACTAATGAGGTAAGTGCGGATTATTTATTTAATTTACTGTATTTAATATTTATCTAACAGATTGCTGTACATACCTTTCGATAACGAGTAGGCATGTATCAGTATAATTATATGCCAATTCCAATTGTACAAGAAATATTGTGTTGTGAGCGTTGAAGTAAAGTTTATTATCTTATTTACTTTTATATGTTTTTCAATAATAACTTACTATTTTTATTGTAATTACTCTCCATACTTTTATAATAGATATTATAATAAAAATGAAAATTTTGCGCTGCAAATATTTTTAATAAGAATAGTTTGGCGGATTGAAAATAAATAAAAATATATATATATTTTTCAATTTTTGTCTGGTTGTACTGAAAACTACTGAATTTTATTTAATTTATTAAGAATACATAGCTAAATAGTCCATACTTATTCCATAACGTTATGGGCAGTGAAGGTGTTAAGCATGTAGTAGTCACAGTTAGTACCCATGTACCTACATAATATAATTTTACAATAATTAAAAATATATTTATTTCAATACCTAAGTAATAACACTAAATAAAGCATAATAAATTTAAAATATTTTTACGTATTTTATGCGCTTATACTTACAATTATCAATCCACTATCTGTATAATAAAAACATTATTATTATGCATTCCAGATTCCCGTGAAAGAAATACAGATTCCAGTAAAATGGGGTCAGGTCTCAGCTAAATTATGGGGTCACGAGAACGAAGAACCCATACTGGCATTGCACGGATGGCAGGATAATGCCGGAACGTGGGATCCACTTGCCTCGACTTTGGCCAAAAAAAGACCTATTCTAGCTATCGACTTTCCTGGTCACGGATTATCTTCGTGGATTCCACCAGGTCTCAACAACTACTTACATTATTTATTCATATTTACATCATAATTCCTGTTTATATAACTCGACTAAAGACATCGCCAAGGAGAGGGCAGAGAGAAGCAGCTGCACCCCCTCCCCCTCCCACTCCTCCATCCAGAGTTAAAAAAGGTCTTACCCAAGTGATCATTATCATTAACTGCCCGCCTTCCTCTGGATCATCGTTTACCGATGCCCTTAAACTCGCATGCGTCAATTCATGCTTTAAAATTAATATTTTTACGCTGTACGTTGTCTCAATCGATTCACCTTTTTATTACATAGGTAAACAGGAAACTAAGGTAGAATTTCAAATTACTCTTTGCAGGTATGCAGTATTACCCTTGGGACCTTCCACGATTGATACTATACATAAAAGATTACTTCAAATGGAACAAAGTTTCACTTTTAAGCCATTCCATGGGATCTATAGCAAGCTTGAGGTTCGCTAGTGTGTTTCCAGAATACATCGATTTTTATATCGCAGTCGACAGTCTAGTAGCTGATGACTACGATTTGAATCAGGTTGTCGAAACCATGCCAAAAATTTTACGCAAGACACAAGTCATTCAGTCTCGCCTGGAGGAAGAACCGCCGTCATACACGCTAGAAGAACTGGCCAAGATATGGCATCTTGGTACCACAAAATCGGTGTCGTTAGAAAGCGTACACTACCTAATAACACGGGGAGTAAAAGAGTCTAAACTCAATCCTGGAAAGTATTACTTTTCGAGGGATTCTAGATTAAAGACAATCTTATTTAATCCGGAAAGTAAAAAGTTTGTAGAGGCAATAGTCAGAAGATTAAAATGTCCCACGCTGTACATTAAAGCGATTGATTCTCCTTACGCATCAGATCAATTTTCTGTCGAAATGAGAGAAATAATTGAAGCAAATAATGAACAATTTGAATGCCACTTCGTTCCAGGAACACACCATGTACATCTTAACGATCCAGATAAAGTAGCGCCTCTAATTACGAACTTTCTACAAAAGCATAAATTTATAAATTAAGAGATAGGTAATATTCTTTCTTCTAGATTTTATGTATAATAAGTATTAAATTATTTCATCATTATTGCATTTCTATAGTTACCTGAAACTTAATATCGGATTAACTACAATGACCTCAGAATATGTTCAATGGTCTATAGCCTTCGATCAAATCCATAGCAGTGTTATTGTAAAGTATGGGACACAGCAACCTAGGACTTGCAAAGCTTCTATTAGCAGATTAGTCTCAGCAAAAAACAATACAAAAATCAGTATTCTTACATAGGGATGTTAATTAATGGACATATATGTATATCTCTATATGTACTTAATTATGTATTTAACCGCGGTAATTAGTATGAATATATATAAACATCTTATATGCATTTGATATAAGTATAATTATACAATACAACTTAGAAACACAAAGATTGTGGGTCTTAAATTATTTTCAAAAAATAGGAACCGTGCTTCAAAATGTACCTAAAAATGTACTTCAAAAAGTATTTACCTACATTTACACAACACAACTCACGTTATGATAACATAGTGCATATATATATACTAATATTATAAAGCTGATGAGTTTGTTTGAACGCGCTAATCTCAGGAACTACTGGTCCGATTTGAAAAATTCTTGGTGTTAGATAGCCCATTTATCGAGGAAGGCTATAGGCTATAAATCATTACGCGGACCAACAGGAGCGGAGCACCAATGAAGAATGTTTCAAAATCGGGGTTTTTTTTTCTAATGAGGCCTTCCGCTGCATGCGCTGCGTAAACGGTTAAAGTTTCGTAAA
>MOOZ01001474.1:331807-357551 GCA_002930495.1 Cecropterus lyciades | reverse complement strand
GGACGTGGAAGCCGAAGGACTCGACGGAGTCGCCGCGCGCGTACTGCGCGTACGCGGCGCCGCCCGCCGGCGGCCGCGGCGAGTGCGTCGTGCGCCGGTTGCCCTCGGACTTGGCCGGCCACGTAGGGAACATCGCCGGGTCGATAGCTACCGGTTGCTCCTGGAATATTAGAAACCATATAATTTAACAACTCAGTAAACTTCGTTAATGCAGAAAGACAACTTAATTAAACATATTTGTACATAATTGTCACGATAAATCTATGTAGCATTAAGCATATTTCAATAGTCTTCAGAATTAACGGATCTCTGAATGGCCAAGATAAGTTTAAAATCAAGTCAATGCGTAATGTTACTAATGAAAAGAAATTCGATCATCATGATCATATTTTCTTACAATCATTTTATGAATATATACAGAACTCGTCAATACTACCATATAAAAGAAATAAATCTGGTCGCAAATAAAAGAAGAGAATTACCTTAGTCAATTTATACATGATAAATATGTAAATTAAAATAGTAAACACTCACTTTAAAGTATGCATGATCTAGGGCGACATCAGCAGTGAGTCTTCGTTCTGGATTATAGGTTAGGAACCCTTGCAGTAAGGATAGACCCGCTTCAGAGAGGAGGTCCGAGCCTATACGTTGACGAAGACCACCAGGCGGATGTTCAGCGAACGTCATTTTCTGAACAGCTGGCAACTCGTTATAGCCCGGCCATAATGCTTCCGATGGAGTACCTAGGTCCTGTAAATTTAAACAAATTGTTCACATAATATCTTGGCTGCAGCCTTATATCAACGGGACTGGTGACTAAGCGCATCCTCTGAAACATGACAGAAATTAAGCCCCTTATGGTCACCCATCCAAGTCATGACCAAGCTCGAATTTATTTTTTAACTTTCTAAATCGATTAAGAAATACACTATATATAACATTACAATAAAAATACAACCAAATTATGTTCAAACAAGTTACACTCATTTTCTCTGTTTGAAACTCACTTTTGATTTTTTTTTTACAATAATTTAAAATGTTCAGTTTACAAGCAAATCCGATGCGGTAATTTATAATAATATTATTCCTTGGCTTCTGAACCCATTTTATCTCATTTTAAGATTATGATTAAACATGTTTGAGTTATAGAGATAGTATTGCTACTTGTATTAATTAAATTAACATCAAAGAAACATAGAAGAAGTGAAATCGACAAATTTACGAATAAACAAGACTTGCCTTAAATATCCGATTAAGCTGATCGACTTCAGACTTCCCCGGAAACAGAGGATTCATAGTGATGAACTCAGCGAAGATGCATCCCACACTCCACATGTCGATCGGAGTGGAATACTCCTTGCAGCAAAGCAGCAACTCCGGCGCGCGGTACCAAAGGGTGACGACTATTGGCGTGTACTGGCGAAGCGGCGACCCGTACTCTCTGGCTAGGCCGAAATCTCCCACCTGTTAAATACACAGATTGCAAGTGTCTTTGAAATTCGACAATTTTCGACGCACTTCGATTTCACTATTACAAAACTACTAAAGTTGTATGTATACTAATAAAGAGATAAACATGTTTTATCAAAATTTCATTTTCAAACATCAAACATCGAATTTGTATATAGAATAGCAAGTTGTACAAATTTCCATAATGTAAAATATTATTTACCTTCAAAATTCCCTTGTGCGAAAGCAAAAGATTACTAGTCTTAAGATCCCTGTGCAATATCCAATTGTCGTGAAGATGGTGGACGGCTTTAAGCAGCTGTGTCATTAGACACTTCACCTCTCCTGTAAAAAAATACAAATTATGTTACAAGGACTTATAAGAAGAAATATTTAAAAACTAAAATCTCAGTAATTACGAAATAATTTTACGCAGAAAGATGTATATTTAAATAATGGCTGAACAATTTTTATACTTAATATATAGGACATTTAAAAAAATGTCTTCTCTAACTTTTTTGCAGCTTGTTTTAATGATCCACAAAAAGAGCAAAACCCATGTATTTAAGTCATCAGTACACAAAATCTAGAATACTGCGAGGTTTTATACCTAACTCATTATTGAATTATATAATAGTAATATATTATAGAAATCTATAATCATTATTATAAGTACCTGGCAAAAACACTTGCTTCTTCCCCCGCATAGTCTCCATGAGACTTTTGAGGTCGTGCTCGACGTAGTCCATGACGATGAATATCTTGTCCATGCTGGAGCCGACCACGATCTCCCGCACGGTGACGATGTTCGGATGTTGGCCCTGCAACAAGCAAGTACAACATGCGACCCTGTAATACTACACCGACGAAACTCGTCGATGAGGGTCAATTGCTTACTTCCTTCTATGCTTCCACTAATATATCCAATGATGATGAAGAATTTCTTGAAATGTTATAGAATCTTTCAAGTGTTATTCAGATTGTCCGACAAACAGAGAAATAATAATCTGGAAATACTTAAATAATAAAAAATAATATATTATAATATATAAGATTTGACACCTTGTACACTATAAATATTTTAATATATAATATCTTTGTATATAATAAAAATAAGTATTAGAATATATATTATGTCAAATTTATGACATTCCACTTTGCTTTATGGATAGAATTTATTAAAGTCACATTTTAAATATCATATATAATAGCCTTATGAAATCAATATGTTATAAAATCAGTAATAATTGGTAGCTACTATGCGCAAATACATAAAACCTTTCATTTTGACCACAATAAATAAATAAAAATAGCTGTAAAAACAAATTGTACAACTTTAATTTAAAATATCCTTTTTGAAACTTTAGGACACTTACGTACAAGATTTTTCTTCGCTAACATTGCAAAACTATTCTACTAAAACATCTATATCATGTTGAAACCAACACTGCAGTATTGACAGACTAAAGTCATAGCGAGCTTCGAAACGCACAGTACTTTTTTAAACTTTCAACTTTTTCTATCTTAAAAAACGTAAATGCAATTGCAAGATATCGAATTTCCAAAGAGCACGATAATAAAATCTCCAGTCTAAAATATGAATGAAAATGTTATTCATTAATTTCATTCATAAATTAAGAACATTGAATTCTTTGCTTATGAAATTTTGCGAATACAAGTAAAAATTTTGATGTGGATGATTCAAAAGTACTTGTCAAAATCATAACAAAACGTTAAAAAAACTTATGTAAACATTTCTTGTCTTAATAACTTATATTTTTAACCGTCGATCATATATGTAAGTGTCATATACAGAACTATATTATTCAACAATACAGTCTATATATATATAAAACAGAAAAATCTCAATGTCTCATAAATTTTAAAAATATTAGTTTCATACTACTCAGAATATGCATTACATTTTAATGCATTTATACTCGCTAACACCAAATAGTACAATAAAAAATATTAAACAAACAACAGTTCACAAATTAACAATAATAACATAAACAAAATTATTATGAAAAAATATTAACATAAATAAAATACGTATTTTTAAATTAAATATTACATGAAACTAAAATTATATAAATCATGTTTTAATATGCAACAAAATTATTTACTAACACAGTAATATTGTGATAAATATGGAAATGACCTATTGCCTATTCTTTATTTCTCCGTTTATATACCATACCATATTATAAATACTAAAATCAAAATATATGGTAAAAGCATTGATTCTTGAATTTTTAAGAGAATTTTTTTCAGCAAAATTACTGGTATTCTCTGTGTTGCTCATATTTTACATATAAGTCTCGTGGTGATGTGGTTTCCTGTTCACGAACAAGACGAAATTATCAGTTACATTGCATTTCTGTGACATTTATTAAAATGCCTTCATAACAATATTTTTCAGAACAACAATTTACATTACATTTATAAATACCTATTATGACAGTTAAAAGCATTAAAGCTATTAAGAAGGAAAATATAATTTGATGCAAAAACAACGACCAGAAGTTGCTCAAGTGAAATTAGTTTTATTGCAAACTTCCTCACTTTCCGGACACATGTTAATAACTAATGATATGTAAATTTAACTGGAATTATTACGGTTAATTAAGGCTAAAACCAGGAATCCCTTTTGTAAAACTATTGTCGTGTCCTTTTGTCAGGGTTTATTTTTTATGAATCGTAAAAGCCCTTATATCTTCACGAAACGTCAACTCTAGACACGACGCTGTTTGACATAAGATTTCATGTTATGTAACGTTGTAATAACACATACACAAAGCCCAACAATCTTTGCTTACTATCGAAAGGTCATTAAAAGGGAATCAAAATGTCCAGAAGCGTCTTAAGTATTTAAAGAAGAATATACTAAATTATGACAAAAATATATGATAAAAAAATATATAGATTATAAAATTATACTAAATTGATATGAATAGTAATCGACACTTCTCGCTTACCTTTTACAAGCTCTATCAAAAACATGTTTGTTAGATGTTTTACAATATGGAACGAAATACCGTATGTAGAAATAAGTTTAACAATTCTTATTTCACGCATTATGGTCAACCACCAAGACTGGACAGACATCCCATAAATCATTACAGTATATATTAAATATATGTATATATGAATAGTTACGTTACGTTTATCTTAAAAGTATGCTAACAAAGAAAAAATACCTAGCAAAAAAAACATTTTTATTTTAATTCTTCAAACCCGATATTAAAATAAAAATGAAAATATTATGTAGTTATATGCTTACAAGAATTTAATTATTAAGTACACACATTATGTACATTAAAAGTAATTTGAATAACCTTCGGTTCATTAATAATAGTTAATTTTAACTAAAGTTGCACATAGTAGCGATACCACATATTAATGACAATATAACAATATATCATCTATGTACATATATGAAATTAATATATATAAGTCTAAAAGACTTGTAAATATGACAGCACTAACTGCCCATATGGCTCCGTAAAAAATAATTGTCAATGATTATTAGAAAACAATAATTTATATAATAAAGTGATCCCAAACATTCTTCATCTCGTATGGTCAACATAGAGGCAAGTGATCTTGAGTTTTGGCTATTATTAAGCAATGCCATTTATTTTACTGCCACTTACCTATTTAGGAACATCGAAATTTTATTGAGATGGTGTACAATAGCTATTATGCTTCCTTCTATTACTAAGTAAAGTAGTAGATCGTTCTTTTTGTACCAGTTTCACAATTACATATTGTTTGCTTACAACGTTATGTTGAAGATAGACTGGAAATCCACACTTTTTGTACTTGTATAGCATGACGCAAAAGTTTATCATAATAAGTACCTTTATTATATATCGTTAAAAGTACTTTATCCAACAGCGTGATTTTAAAGTTCATATGCTTTTTATTCAAAATACATTTATACATATTCGGGATTGTTATTACAAAATGATACAGTTACGCCTGATTGGCTAGATAGATAACATAAATTAAAAAATATCTTTCCTTTTTATAAAAATACCTGCAATATTACATCGACAATACAATATTGCCATATTTTTCCTTAATCCGTTGAAAAAGTATTACTGCACCCGAGCAAAAAATCACGCAGTCGTTTTTTGGATATTTTTGTTATAAGGATTTTCACAAGTTAAGTTTAATCTGTTCGCTTCAATGCAACATTTATCAAATGAAAAATGTAACTTTATCACAACAGTGATAAAGTTACATTTATCAAGTAACATGAAATACAAATGAAAATACACACATGTATCTATGTACGATATTAGTTCCTTGTGATTTACAAATAATTATTTTGGTTAGTTACAAATATAGAATAACACAAATATGTTTATGTATATAATTATAGGCATACATTTACAATAAAGAACCTACCAACTCACTTAGTTCTAGGATGATCAACACATTTGTATAATCATCGGGGTGGCGCCATCTGCGCGAACGAGCAGAAAGGTTAAGAGAATATTATTAACCCTTAGTAGTCCCTTTAGATACAAATACCTAAGTATTCCGTCACACGATAAATTTAAGAAGTAGGACCCAAGCCCCTCCAAAATCTAATAGACTACATGGGGGATGTAGTCTTATAAGATTTTTTCTAAGCCATCAAATTCTACGAAAGTACTAATTTTGGCGGGGTTTAGCTACCCAAGACCGCTAACGAAAATCCTGGATCAGCCTATGTCATCAGTTGTAAGAGTCGCACCATATTTTTCGAAACTGACTCATCGTTTGTAGATGTTAATCTAAAGGTACTTAGTTGCATTGCTTTCACTAAGGACTAAGTTGGAATGCTTCGAATAACTAGGTCTCCTCGACCACATTTAACAAATTAGAACACAAAAACACAAAAGCGCTTAACACTGCTGTCATTAAATAGATAGGTGTAGCGATGGAGCCTTAAGGATAGAACCATAAACGGTTCAACCATACTTAGATACGTTAGAATATCATAAATACCTTTAGATATAAAATTGAATCAAAATGTATAAAGTATGAAGTAAAGTGAAAAAAGTGCTTAGTGTGCTATAAAAGAAATATAGCGATGACATCAATGGCAACCGTCCCCCTTATCGTTATCCCCTTATCTAACATACTATTAGAACGTAGCTCAGACCTATATATCATAACGTATATTCCTCCTGTTGATATAATTTAAGTTTACATTATATTAAGAATAAGACCCGGATTTACTCACATATTTAAAAAAGCAAGGAATAACTTGATAAGTATGAGAAAATATTACTATATTTTCCTTCCCTTGCACCAACCATACCACATGCTAATTTTCTCTAGTTACTCTATATATTTCAGAGAACTTCAAGAGTATAAATTTAACACATATTTTAAATTCTATCAACGATTTTTTAAAGTAAGTTTACGGTTATACAGCAAGTAAATACGGGCACAATCATAATAACTATTGAGTCAGACGGGCGACCACGTTAGTTCACGCATTGTTTAAAACTCGTTTATGGAAACTCGGGAGCTTGACGAGGCGCAATGAGTACAGAGACGCGCAATCTCCCGTTTGTATTGCATGTTGCCTAACGCACAGTGCACGTTATTTCTGACAACACAAAAAACTTGAGATTCATCTATAGCTACAGACATTGAACGTGTCTGATACGTGCCGAGGCAGACAAAATAATAATTTTATACACGTCTGTTCGCGCCGCAACGTCATTTGGCAACGTCATTTTGATGGGCACATTTTATAGAAAAATATTATTTGGTCAGCCACGGCTTTTGTTCCGCACGTTTATGCCGGTATATATAAATGAAACTTCAATCCTTGGTCTAACATACCATAGTAACAGCTCAAATTGACACAGTTCAGAAGATAGTGCTAAGCCACGAATACATATTAATGTAACACTTAATTCAGCCGTGTTATAGGCTTATATACGTGAAAATCAGCTTAGAATTCAAAAAGAAACGTGCGTGTATACGCAATTTTCTGATCGCAATCACACATTGTACCTCGAAAGACTCGTCGGGTCTCCATAAACGAAGATATAGGTCAGCACTTATTTATCGCTTTTAAATCATACCAGTTTAAACCTGAAGTGAATATTCGCACATAGGACTGTATTTTTTTTTACGCAATAAGCAAAGCGGTAACATTTTATAATATTGGCTTTAAACCCTAATAAATTCAGGTGCATCTGATAAGTGAAGGCGATAAATGAGCGACGAACCCATGTTTAAAAGCGCCTGCATGCTTACGTCGGCCTCTGCCCGCCTGAAACAAAAGCGTCCTAAATAAATCTTAGGTACAAGGTAATTCATACTAAACATGAAACTGAATTACATCGATATCAATGTAATATTTAACTCATAGTCAGTAATTCTTAATGAAAATAAAAAAATTATGAGTATTGATATAATTAGTTCCTTATACATACTTTAAAGAGGTTTTTCTCATCGCATAAAAACTTTTCTTTCTGAATTTTTAATGTGGACTGATTTCGCATTGTGAGTATACTCATATTCTGTAAACATCTCAATTTTTTATTCTACAATTTATAAGTCATAAAACATTAACTATGTATATTGATATAAATCTAACTTTTATTAATTTATTACGATCAGATTCGATCTGATCAGATGAGGTACTTAATCACTTAAATCGAGGAAGCGATAACACTATAGGAACCCTCTTTTTTCTTTTTTTTTATATAGTATCAGGCACCATCAAATGTTAAATGATCACTGCCATAAACATCTATAAATAACCTGAAATAAAAACGTCCTGCCTGAACTCGATTACACGCTCTCGAGATCTAAAAACGCCTCATATTAATACTTTATATAGCTAGCAACCCGACCTTGCTTCGTACGCTTCAGTTCGGCATTTTTGAGCGAAATATATGTGAATTATATATAAAAACCTTTCTCGCTTATTGCTCATTACTTGTGTACTTTAGAACAAATGGCGGAGAGCGACTTTATTTTATACTTTGTAAAGATACACTAAGCTTTAATTACCCGTTTTTATTTTTTGATGATGATGATTGATTATCATAGATTAAAAAAAACAATGGGTTCTTAAAATTGGAATCAAAACAGGCATAATAAATTGTGTTCCTGTGCCTTACTTTTCATATAGCTAATAAACACACAGATGAGGATAAAATGTTTAAAGTGAATTAATTCTTGGTGTTCTCAAATAGAAAAAAGGTTGAAATATTAGTGAGAAAATGTAAGTAATATTTTTTACTTAATTGTACCTTGCTAATTTTTGTACAACAATTGATATTAAAATAAAATTATGCAGTGAAGTTAAGAAGCAGTCCTATTTTTCTAAAGGTTTAATCCATGATGTACCAATGGCTATAGCCCAAGGGAAGCAATGAGCTGATGTTTTGAATACCTGTTGATTTAAGCTCCCATTCTACAATTCTAACTTATCAGAAGGATATTTAAAATTATTGTTCTTCAATAACCAACATTCAAGAATTATTTATTGAAAAGATCATAACAGAAATACATGGGGGTTAAATCAATGGGTAATGGATTGGGATACCAAATCCTAATAAAACATAAAATACAATGGATAATTACATGCAGTTTTGTGTTGAAAACATTTTTTGTAAGTCACAAAAAAGTACAATATGTGCTATTACTAAATTATCTATCATGAAACACCTTAAAATATTCAACCATAAGATAAACATGAGAGTAACTAAATCAAATGGCATAGAATATTTCTATTTATTAATAATTTTGTCATTTTCGTTGTGCATCTTTTATGAATTAGAACATAAATTTTATATTAATTGTAACTTTTGTGCCATGCTATTTATACAATAAGGTTTCCAGTACTAAGTTTCCATTCTATCTTGGTTATATTTATTCTACATATATTTACCTTGAGACTGATGAGCACAGATGACCGTAGACATCATAGCAACTAGGTTACTTCCTGGGTATTTCAGGACATTTCCTAATATTGTATCACCATCTCAATAATTTTCAATGTTCATGGTACAGAGAATAGTTGAAAAATTACTTTTCAATGAGTATTATTGTTTGCTGAAGTGGAAAGTATTGGAGAATTTGTCCCCTGGAATAAATTCCTTATAAGATACTTAGGCCCGCCCGTGTATCGAAGTTGTTAACCCTTGCTATTGGGTTACACCTCTTACCACCCTCTTCACGAAAGAGGTGCGGGGCCTGTAGAAATAAAATAAATGGCATTAATTAAGTGAAATACAAACATGAGCCATCGCGTGCTTCAAAGCTCGAGGCTCAAAGAAGCAGTACATAAAAAAACAAATCAAGAAGAAATAATATATATATACCCTTGAGAAAAGAGCACTGATGCATTACAATGGCTCAAGTTAGTTTATTATATTGATAAAATAAAGACTGTGATCCTACCTTGAGTAACGTGTTGATTTCCCTCAATGAGGTTATGGGAAATCCTTCCTTTTCCTTTTCCATTTTAAGACGTTTTAAGGCAACAATTTCTTCTGTTGTTTTGTCCCGAGCTCTGTAAACAACGCCATAGGTGCCTTCCTCAATCCTATTGAGGCACTGGAATTCCTCAACAGAACGACATCCCTATAAGACATCAATTGTTAATAATTTTTACAAGTAAAAAGAAAAGTGAGGTACATTTGCTGTAAAAATTTTGGGAAATCATAAGGATAACTCACATTTACCTGTATGTCATAAAATGGAAACCATGTGGTGGTTTTGATTTAAAAGCACTATTATATATATTATATTTTACTAAGAATAAATGCATTTTGGTCTGAATTACATGAAATTTTGCATGGATGTAGCTTATTTACCTGGTCAACTTATAGGCTACTTTTGTTTTCGATATTTTGCAATATTTAGGCGACTATTTTATGTCCCGTAGCGAAGGACGGGTAGATACTCAGTTAGTATATTATAATTGAAAATTAGGGATTGTCATAAGTTGTTTGTTACTCCAAGATTACAAATTCTGCACAAAAATTAAGAACAGACGGGTTGAAGGATTGATCTTTTTTGAAAAAAACATGATTTTATAGACATGCAGATATATTTGTATTCATCTAAGTAGTTTTTAAGCTTTTGGGTAAGATTAAAAGTATGAAATAATTGGATATACCTGCAAGGCTGGGAAATACGGCGGTAGTGCATTAATGGCTTCTTCCCTTAGTCTTGATTGTTCATCGTCTTCATTAGGTGTTTCTTCTTCAGTCGGCTTTCCATTTTCACCAGGAGGAGGTGGAGAAAAAGAATGAGATCTACTTCTGCTTTTTGATCTGGAGATTGATCTATAAAATTATTAAAAAACACGCTTTTTTACTAAAGAAAATGTAATTGAACTCCTGTGACACAGCAACACAAAGCATACATTAGTAAGCTGAAAAATATTTGTAGTATAATTCTATACTAAAACCACTTGTTAGATCTTAAAAAGTACTAAAATGTAGGTTTCCTTACAACCAATCCCACCTAATAAAGCAAGTGACTTTACCACACATATGAGACTGGATAACATTTTCATAACTTGAAGTATAATATCAGTTTATTACAGTTACTGTTTTCTACAATATAATGAAATCTGTAGCATTCTCTTACCTTCTTGATGAACTAGATAATGGACTTTTTTGTTCTACTTTAGGTGTTGGTGATTTGGACTTTGAATTTGGTCTAGACTTAATATTTTCTTGATGATTGATTTGTTCTTTCCTTTCCTTCACTGGGGACTTCTCCAGTTCTCCATTTTCTTCTTCCGTCTTGGAATCGATCTCAGAATCTGAATCAGTTGAAGTTTCATCCTCCGTCTCAGAGTTTGTGTGTTCACCTAGAAATTGCACAACAAAATTAATAAAAAAATACGAACTCCTCATTGTGTAGCTAATTATGTGATGAGTATTATCCTTATATATTTTTAGTTCAAAAACTTCACAGTTTTATTTAATAATGTGTATAATATATGTAAACAATAGTGTGTATTACCTTCTTCAGGTTCTGATTTCACAGATTCACTTTTCATGTCAACATCACTAGCATCAGAGACAGTGACAACAGATTCTCCATAATTTGGTGAATGGTTGGTCTTATTTTTTTTATTTGCAACCTCTTCAGGCGTCACAGATCTCTTCTTCCCGCGTCGCCGGCGCTCCTCGCGTCTAGCCTCTAATTCGCCTCTTGACTCTGTTTTTCTCTTGACCATTTCCCGCTCTATAAGAAAAATACATCTCCATCAAAGTTAGAAATTTTAGAGGTGATAGAAGCCTTTGGGGTGCCACTTAGGTGGTACCACACATATTTCTAACTTGTAACTGCAATGCCAAGCACTACTATGAACCCTTTTAAGAGTGTGAGTGGGATGATGGTATGGGCAGCAACATATATTTCTACAGGTGCTCACACACAGTGCTCACTTATGCACAGAAGTGCATCAGATAAGCTACATACTTCTTTGCTACATCAATTTTTTTTAATAAAAATCAACTGCTTATCATAATATTTAAATCAAATACTTAAAAAACAGTGTTTTACAATGCACTTACCAGCTTCAAGCAACCTTTTCCTTCTTTCCTGCTGTGTCTTATCAAGAGTTGTGTGACGCTCCAATCTCTGACTTTCTCTCGACTCTTTATCACTATAATCATGATGCTTTTTTGTA
Organism: Cecropterus lyciades; assembly: GCA_002930495.1. Taxonomy (NCBI): domain Eukaryota; kingdom Metazoa; phylum Arthropoda; class Insecta; order Lepidoptera; family Hesperiidae; genus Cecropterus; species Cecropterus lyciades. Next base: position 345,421 of record MOOZ01001474.1, on the reverse strand, counting down.
TCTTGGCCTAATTCTTTAGATATTCTTTTACTAAGTAACCTACTTCTTAAGTCCTCTAATTCCTTATCACCCGAAGTCTTATCTCTATTTTCTTTTTCACTATTATGATTTGAATGATTTGTCCTACCACCTTCATCTGCAATTAACCGAAGCCTAGATTCTATTCTGTCAGGCTCTAAGCGTTTCCGCTCAGTTTCTGAATATTTGTATTGTCGTTCACGACTTACATAAGCCTCACGGTCCCTTTGACTTTCTTTCTCTTTGTAAGTTTCCTTTTCCCTGTAAGCCTCTCTGGTTCTAGTAGTATCTCTAAATGAAGTATTCTCTCTGTACATTTCTCTTTCTCTATAATGCTCTCTCTCCCTATATGGATTTTCCCTATAAACCTCCTTATCTCTTACTTCCCTATCTCTGTATGCCTCCTTTTCTCTCGGCTCTTTTTCCCGATATGTCTCTTTTTCTCTATAGTACTGCTTTTCCCTGTAATATTCTTTGGATATCTCCTCCCTATCCAAGGGTTTGGTTATGTCTCGTTTAGGTTTATCAGGCTTATCACGTTCCCTATAGGAAAAAAACAATAATGAGAAACTCTAATGAAGAATAGCCTTCTCATTAAAGTTAGTCCATTTGTATAACCTATTTATCACATTTTTTTTAACAGTCAATTTAGAGGAAAGTCATTCATATGTGTAAAATATTGCAGGTAACTCGCTACCTATTCAATTTTAACAATGAAATTGGAAAATAGCACAAAAGAAAATACATAATTACAAAACTACGCATTTGACAATCTATTTGGGTATCAAAATGTAAACCTCACCTGTACATATGTTTCTTGTCTTTTCTAGCAGTTTCTTTGTACCTTTCTTTACCAGATCGTTTATGACCTCTTTTGTCACGATGTGACGGCCGAATCACAGCCTGCGGAGGTTTGATCACTAAAGAGTCGTGTGGCTCACGATCCTCATCCGATAAGCTGAAAATTCGATACTATTTTAATATAATGCTAAAAACAGAATGAAAAAAGTCTCAATCAAGGAAAACACACACGCGACGAAGACATGATCGACGAGTCATCCTAACCATGTAACATGGGACTACAAAATGATATCTCACAGAAATAATAAAATATTGTGAAACTTAAACCATATTATAAATAAATAGTAACAAATTTACCTGAAATCCATTTCATCATGAATAGGGCTTCGCGCTATTTCTCCATCTTCACTTTGGTCATCTTCGTAATTACTCATGATACAACTTCAATTTGTAAAATAATGTAAATAATAAAATAATAACGTACACCGCAACTTACAGTACAAAAAACAATAGTATTACACAATTACACCATACAATATAAAATCAATTCTTTACCAGAAAATTGTTCAATTACGTTGAAATGTTAAGATTACAAACATCGACTAATAACTTAAATCGCCATCTTGTAAAAAGCACAATGCCGCCATTGCCACCACACCATAGAGACATAATCTATGTACACGACATAGATGTAATGAGATCGATTATTGAAAAATCGTAATTTTGGCCAAAAAGCATTTTGTTGTATATGAAACAATAAACCGATCACAGATACCTTTTTCCTTTTGTCCGCAGTTACATTATTAGCATTTCTATTTTTTAGTGTTATATTTTTTTTATAGTGTTGTTGTTGACTATATCAAAAGAGAAAAATCACGTATTCTTTTGAACTGTAATTTTCTTTCAATTTAATTTGGGTAGTAAGGGAAACATGTAACGTTTTTTTTAATTTACTTATATATTTTAAGATATTTTACATTATTTTGAAGGATTTGGTACAGTTGCACATCGTTTTCCTTACTTGTGCTTCGTAGCGAAATCCTTAATGTTTTCTATCACTGAATCGTCGAGTTTTTACAGCTGTTCTTTTTTTTTGCCCAAATCAAGCTTTTTGCCTTCTATTCAAAACGATTTTTTTCTTCTTCGTTAACTATCCCTCATATAGCTCAATAAACCAGAAAAGAAAAAAATAATAGAAAGTTCACCCGATCTATTTTTATATACAATTTTATTAAATCGGCAATTAAATTATATGGTGTGGACGCAAATTGCAGCTAATTCAAAACTGATATTGATCATTGCCAATTCAATCGATAATCGAAATGATTAATCAAATCGTGTAGTGCTGACACTCCATACGACAGCAGATGAAGCGTATAAATTATATCTGTGAGAAGATTAATCTACAATTTCACAGATTTATATGGTGAATAAGTATGTAAATATTAATTCTAAATAAGATGTTATTAATTCACTTCTACGAAATCTATATGAATGTTTCATACTATAGTAAGAAACATATACATATAGTAAGATATTGTTTACATTTTAATAAAATATAATTTACAATAATTATAATATAATGGAATGTAGTGTCTGTTTTTATATCACAAACTAGGTTAAATCTGAACACGGCCATATATATTTAGATTTTTGTAATGAACATGTTGATGTTTCTTTGACATTGACGTTGACAGTATTGAATTAAACTATTGTAATTGAAAACTCACAACTGTATTTCGATGTACAAGTAAAAAACAAATAAACACAACAGACAGAAACAAAACTATTTCACAGCCGTATAAAAATGTGTAAATAAGTCTCAAATCATATTTGAAAACCAAACTGTATAATGATGGTAAGTGACTGAATTGTTTCGATGTACATCCGATTCCGAGGTCATAATAATAGCAAATATTAATCGTGTACTCATCTATAATGGTATGTAATTAAACACAATACTTGTAATATGTGCAGTACTTGTAAGTTTGATTTTGTTATTTCGATTTCTTTCTTGTTAACTGTTAACAAAACTATTACATTTGCTTACAGCTCTTCTTCTTTCAACTCTTTATAATTGAAGTATTATTTTTATAACCCAGTATAAGTATGTTATGAACTTATGTTATTCATATACTTCAATCTTTTAGAACAATAAGATACTGAACACTATAGCCAGTGCAATTGATAATAAGGAGGAAATAAAGAAGAGGACTGAAAATGGCAAATTAGTCCTTCGGGATCTTCTTAATTGTGTAGAAAACTGTCAAACACGCTTTGGGGGTAAATCTGAATTAGCCACAGAAGACGATATTAGGTTTGTAAATTAAACTAGTTATAAAAATATGTATGTTTTGTTAGAATATTACCACTTCCAAAATGTTATCTATAAGATATTTAAAATTAAACTAGGTAAGAATTTATCTATATGACCATTATTATTGATTTTAATCATATGAATATATATTTCTCTGCTATATATTTGTACTGTTACAGATTTGTTATATACAGATAAAAATTCCTCTATAGAATTAATTTCACTGATGATGATTAATTTAGAATTTGAAATAAGTATAGTTTCTTAAACAGGGACTCTTCTTTGATTACTTAAATGAGATTTACTTTTATATGTCTAAAGAAACACAAAATATAGTCATGTTTTATTTATTTACACGTTTACATATAATTCACCATGTTAAATTTAATATTTTCAGGATTGCACACTTATGTGAAAAATGGGAAAAAGTGCTAAGTCATGGCATTAAATCAAATTTATCAAATTCATCTATTCAGAGCTTTGTGTCAGCAGGTTTAAACTTTACTTTTAATATCATCAATGTTGGTTAGTAAATATTACTTGTATCAATTAAATAATGTTATTAATCAACCATTATAAATACTCTTGGTTATCTCCTTACATTTTAACTATCCACATTAGGCTACAGGATTTAATATTGTAATTGTTTTGGTTTGTAATAAACAAACATATTTACATTGATTCCATTTTTGTCTTTGGAAGTAGCAATATATTAAATATGTTGCAACTTCTACAACAAATTTTTTGTCAATTTAAATATGATTTTTATGGACTATGTGGAATTGATGGTAGGTATTCATGGGCTACAGTAACGACTCAATATCAGATATTTGCTAATTAATGAATAGTTGGTAAGGCCAATAGTGGGGTAGGTTGAACAATGAGCCGCAAGCATTATCGGACCAAGTTGGCACTTAGACAGAGTCCAGATCGAGTTGTGCGATCTAACGAGACTCACTTCTCTGCGAGCCACCGTGCGAACAAGTTTAGGAACTGTTTTACATCTCGTTGCCATATTTCTGTTCAAGTGTCCAGTGTTAATGTACCGTGTGAATATTTAATTGTTTAAATGATTTTAATTTGCTTACTTAAATTGCCCGTATACCCACATTTCGCCCACACATAATGCCTGACGATAAAGATAATCATTCTGATCAGCTTTCTGTCCCGACAAATATATATATTATATTAATAATGAATTCAGAGGTAGATGATTAGAAATTCTGCACATTATCAGTTTGCTTGAATGATAGGTATCCAGTGCTTGATTTGGAAAAAGGTACATTAAAACATTATAACAACAAATTTGATACCTTTTTGTGTAGTGATTACATCAAACCAGTGCTTCCAGATGCACTGTAATTACAGAAGATCTATGGAATTTTCAACTTTTCTATTGTCTACTGTATTGGGCCATTACAGTAGACAGTAGAATTTTATTTCGATTATGATTGATGGTTGACCTTTTTTTATTTGTTTTGGCCATCATGTTGCACAAACGAAGGAAAAGTATTTTTATGATGACTTTTTGCTTAAAATGTTATCTACTGTATTTTTGTTCAAAATTCTGTAATTTTCAGTTGAAACTACTGTTATTTTATAATCACGATCTGGAAGCAATGCACCATACAATAAAACAATACTTAAGATGTATATAATAATTTATGTTCTAACAAATGGCATATTATTTAAACATGATATGTTAGTTTTAATTTATTTCATTTTTCAGGTAACTCTCTATGGAGTTATAGTTGTCTACATCTAACAAAACATGAAAAGGAGAGATTCAAAATATTATCCAATATCAATACCCCTTTGGGATATTTTAGAGCATTTTTACGAGCTGCTCTTAATGAAAGATCATTGGAAAGGTAATTGATGTCATTTTTGTTTCTTTCCCAAATTCTAAATTGACAAATTTATTTTGCTTTTGGTAGAATTTTGATAAGAATTAGAAAACACAACAATTTTAATTACCACGATTTACACTACATTTTTTTTATGCCTAGGTATTTACAAAGCTGGATTGGCCATGGTCTTCTTGCAGAATATTATGAAGAAGGTGCTATTGTCAAAAGCACGGAGGCCAATCTGCTGCCTGGTGTAGCTGCAGGTAATAATAGTGTTAATAAAAAGTATATGAAGAAATGAAGGTCAATGTATTAATTACTTACATTGTTTCAGGCTTATCATCTGTTTTGTTCGCCTTATCTATCGACAGAGCAGAGTTGAATGAATCACAACAAGCCATACAGGCGCACAAAGCAGAACATGTTATTCCACTGCCTAGACCTATAAAATCATCCGGTAATCTAAAACGTAAACCGCTGCGGCAAGTCATATCATTCGACAAAGAGGAAAAGAAGAACCAAAAAAATAATTCAAAGGATACTCCACCTCATAATTCGGTCGAGTCCTCTTGGTACAGTGCGCCACCAACTTGTCTGAATTCTCCCGACCCTAAAATAACTCCCCTACCGGTGTCCGTAAGTGAGCCGACCAGCTCAGACTATAGAAACAGTATACGACATTTCTTTCCAGACAGTGTTAGAGGTATTGAGAGCCCTTTACAAATTCTATCCAAGCTTTCAGAGAGTGCTAAGGAAATATTTTCTAGTACAAGTAGCATAGATAGGAATAATATTGTTAAGGACGATGCATCTTATTTAAGTGTGAATTGCTTGAAAATTTATGATAGTGACAGTGAAGTGGCTGGCAGCATCGATGGAAGCAATTCTTGTTTGGAGTTATGTTTCACTGAGGATGAGAGTGTTCCTGATGAGAAAATAATGAACTCTGTTCTAGAAAGCAGAGAAAAGGAATACATGAATTTACAGATTAAGTACAACGAGTTTGAAATGACTAGCAAAGAAAAAATACATAAGTTAGAAAAAGTTGTACTAGATCTAAGCAAGTATGTGTAGTGTTTTAATTAATTCAATACTATTCATGTACTACCTTACTTATGTATATATAAATTTATATTCATAAGCTATTCATTTTGCAGAGAAAATGATAGATTAAAGGATCAATTACGAAACTATATGTCAGCTGTAGAAATGGGCATAGCTTTAAAAACTAATAATGGTGAAGAAGAACAAATAAATCAATATGAGAGGAAGCTTGTTCAGGTAAATGTTAAGTCGCGGCATACTAAACGCGGGAATGTTTTTTGCTTATTTACAAATACTAGTTGCCCTTCGCAGCGGTCGAAACTTGACCGTAAGTAAACCCAAATATTTTTATTCTACTACAAAATTTATATACGTATTTTCCTCTGTACATTAAATTTAAAATATATTTTTTAATGTCAATATAGGGAAATGAGATTTAATTGAGTAAGCTGGATTTAAAAGCAATAGCGCGTTATTTGACAGAAACATCTGACATATGACAATGTCAGCAACAAAGTCAGCGTGTAACAAATACGTGTGTTTGTGTGTGTCAAATGCATGGTAGTGTGTGTAATGTTTTATTTATTGGTTTAATGTACTTTATATGCATTATTATTGAGCTTTATAAGCATTATTATTGAGCGTTCTGCACTTCTCCTACATATAAACTATAAGTATGCCAAATTGCATACTCCTCCGTCCGCGAAATGTTTGCAATGTTGTTGTTTGTAACAGGGGTCCAAAGTTTTTGCTTTACGTATTAATATAATAATTTACAAATATGATTTGAGTTGATAATATTTCAGTCAAATATAGGCAGATTGTTTTTTAATACACAATAACTATTGTGTAGTCCTAATTTTATTTTCAAGTTAAGAAATTGCTTTTTTAAATTATTTTCATAGTATACGTTAATGACACCATATCCGAATTTTACTTAATGATGTAAGAACAAAATGATTTATTTTATGAATAAATGTATCACTTTCATCGTATTCTTTATTCGTCATAAATTATTTCGTATATATATAAAGATTATTACACGCATTATAACTGTTTTATCATATATTATAGGTAGCTGAAATGCACGCAGAGCTTATGGAGTTCAATCAACACTTGCAACGGCGTATTCAAGATTTAGAAAGTACGTCAGCTATAGAAATATTGGACTACCCAGAGTCCAATGTAAAAGTCTACATTCCAAGTGCATTCTTGGTTGGAAAGAAAACGCAATCATATCATGTTTACCAGGTCAGCATAATAATTCTACGCTCAGCTTCAGCTTTCTACACTCGTAGCGTCACGTTAGAATTTCTCCTGTGACGTAGGTGTCATGGAAATACACAAAGACAAATACACAAACCAGTACCAAAACAAAAGTCTAAATTCATCATTCAGCTATCTATCAGGCCGAGAATCAAACTCGAATCAGTTCTTGGGTTTAGGTGGAAAGATATGACCGACTTATACATGTGGGGCGACCCCAACGAGGGTGGTAACGTAACACATCTATGATCGGCTTCAGATGGACCCCTCTTCTATTTGAAGTTGGTTACAAATGTCATTGACTTCTTACCATCAGGTGTATTGCAAGCTCGCTTTCAACTTTAATTTAATATAAAAAAGGAGTATGAAAAGTCAATATATTCCACAAGTCATCATCAATCAATCTCGGTCCCACTGAAAATAGTCTCCAAGGGGTCTCCTTTCATCCAATATTTAGATACTGGTGAATTTAAACGCATTAATTTTGATGTTCATTACAAAACCAACACCACGCTGACTACAGACGAGCATCTTGATCTGGAATAGATTAGTAACTAGTGTCGGACAGAAGATTCAGCTTCGGCCACCTTCGGCCAAAAAAACCACCTTCGACAAAAACTTCGGTTTCAAAGTGGGTGAAAATCGCGTTCAAAGATTCCGTTACATACATACAACCCAAGCTTATAAAAGCGTGTTAAAAAAAAGACCGACTTCCATGTCACAAAAGAATTAAAAAATAATTTAAATATATGTTGTTTTTGTACGTATACTGTACATAGTACATAGTTCTGATGTCGGCGCTCATATACGCGTAGAACATAGATTCGTCGTCGTGATCTAGCGAAGTATGTTTAGCGCCAACTTCGGGACTATGTACTATGTACAGTATATGTACAAAACCAATATATACTTAAATTATTTTTTACTTTTTGTGACATGGAAGTCGGTCTTATTTTTTTTTTTTTGTTAAAAATTTTTTTTGAACCTTCAGCTTCGGCCAAAAATCGGACACTAATAATAACATACTCGTATTCGTACTTCGCGCCTCTTTGTCCATCTCTATAGATGAATGTTGTATCAGAGTGAGGATTAAGATCTTTCTCCAGCAGTGTCGAAATGCTGGTTGATAGATTTCACACGTCTTTGGGCATATTACTATACTTTCAGGTATGTATTCTTTCACTATTAATGCAGCTAAATTAATGTTTCCAGGTGTTTCTGAAAGTTGGTCAGGAAGAGTGGAATGTATATCACAGATATGCTAAGTTTTATGAATTGCACACGCAGCTAAAGAAGTGCCACCCTGATATTGCAAGTTACAAATTTCCACCAAAGAGGGCGTTACGGAAGCGAGTATGTATAAAAAATATATAAACTTTTTAACTTTAGGAGAAACGAGTTCTAAAAGTAATGTACATCTCTACATTAGCAAAAAAGACTTTTTTGAAAATGCGTTTTTTTTAAGGGAGATTCATAGGTCGTATTGCAATAATTAGACTTCGACCATACAATTTTTTACCGAAGAAAGTTTATTACCGAACGACACGCTTTTTTATATTAACAAACTATACTCATAGCCTTATTAGGATTCTGAAACTTCACCAGAACCGTCGACATAGCATCTTTTTGATCATCGATGATAATAATTATGTTTTTTATATAAGTAACATACGGCCATGCAGTCCGAGTCATTGTAAGTGGCAATTGGCTATAAGGGTGGAGTTCCACCTGAGGTATGCCATAGGTGGCTTGATCTTCTTGCTTTGAAAACAATGTTCACATAACTTTGAGTACAGTAGCGCATAACAATTTTGTTATAAGACAGAAATAGATAAAGCTGTAGTGCACGAGTCAAATCAAAAAGAGTTGCCCTGGCTTAAAAATTAAGCATTATAATACAAATTTTGACCACATGCAAAGATTTTTAAAATTTTTAAAGTTTCAAAATGTATAAATTGGGAAAGGTGTCCTTTATATAAAGGTATTAAGGGAAATTTCTTGACGTGCGGGTTCAGGCTCGCACCTATCCAATATTAATACACGCGCACAGAGACTGCAGCTAGTTTACTCATGCACGCGTTATTCCTATGTGCGTGTGGCATACGGAGCAAGCGTAACAATGAGAAAGGTTCTGATAATTATCAGAACCGTACATTTACGGTACAGGTACGGTATGTGCGTGTGGCACGCGGAGCGAGCGTAACATTGCAAAATATTCTAATAAAAGTATAGTGTGTAACCCAGTAGAGACTGCAGCGAAATTATGCTAAAGTACAGTGTGTCTCTAAACACTGTTCTTTATTAGAATATTTTGCAATGTTACGTGATGCGACGTAGTCTCTACTGCAGCGAAATTGTTCATGCACGCGTGTGGCATGCAGAGCATGCGTGACAGCAAACGATGGTAATAGGGTCCGTTCACACTGACCGGCGCGCATTTTTCTTTTCTCACAGACCGGATCGTATACGCTTGGAATTTGCTAGAGTGGAGCCACCAACTATTGCACATAGATCACCAACTATTTCACGAATGCGCACGCAATCGGAGCCGATCGGCTGCGCGAGCGAGAAAGAGTGTGCAGTCAGCGAATTGCACACGAAGCGCGTTCAAGCATTCTTACGGACAAAAGAAGTGCACATACAAAAATAAACCTTAATACAATAACTCGAAACTGTTTCCAACGTGGTAAAAGTCTGTTCTTCTCTCGTCGCCGGTCCTTTGAACGCCCGCGTGGCGGAGCGGTCACCATACCGGTCTGACACGCAGTGGGTCCCGGGTTCGATCCCCGGCCAGTCAGAAATCTGAATGAGTTTAGGTTTCTGTTCTGGGTCTGGGTGTTTGTGTATTCGTCTTTGTGTGTCCATGGCACACACGATACAAGAGAAAATCCTAGTGTGGGGCTTTGAGTGTAAAAGCGTGCGTGTGGTCCTTAATGTCCGGCGTGTTGCAGGACGCGGCGGTGGTGGAGCGGCGGCGGCTGGCGCTGCAGGCGTACCTGCGGCACGCGCTGCTGGCGCTGCCCGAGCTGCGCGCCTGCACCTCGCGCGCCGCGCTCGTCACGCTGCTGCCCTTCTTCGGGTCAGTACTCCGGCTTTACCGTAGGGCGAACGGAGCGGCCACTCTACGCTCCAAGCGCCTCGATGCTCGATAACCTCGCTTTTCAATTATTGGTTACAATCGATAGACAGACTTCCAGGTGGTAGAAGCAGTGTAGTTTTTTTATACCTCGACCTAACGATATGGCAAACAGGTTAACTGGTGAAATGTAGTCACTGTCGCCTATGGACATTTGTAACACCAGAGGAGTCGCCAATGCATCGCCGGCTTTGCAGGAGAGCTATTTTGACACCTTTTTTGAAGAGCTCCATGTTAAGTTAATTCGACCGTGGAGATAGCATTGCCGCTCCAATTTCTAACATGAAGCAGTTCTTGCGTGAGGTGGAAGGGTGTGAATGTCGGCTGACTTGTATATGAACGACTATCTTAGTCCTCGAGAATAGATCTCACCTATGTGGTCGACTTCAGATAAATCCCCTATTCTATATGAACTTCCTTACGGATGTCCATGAACTATAGTATCCACATACCATTAGTTGGACTGCATGTTGAAAAAAACTCAATGCCGGTCCTACCATCCTTTTTTTTCCTGGAATCGAAAAAAATAATTATTATTTCACCATACGTACAGTCACGAGCATAAGTATCTGACTATGGGCAAGTCAGCAAAAATATCTGCCCCAAGAACGAGTTCAATAATATCTGCCTGCACGAGTGCAGCAAAAATATCTGACATTAACAGGCAGCATAATCAAGTGATATCAAAATAATGTGATGAAAATGTACATCAAATAATTGTGACTACCTGTCGAAGCAAAAATTGCAAAAGTCACTTGATTAGGCTGCCTATTAATGTCAGATATTTTTGCACCACTCGTGAAGATAGATATTATTGAACTCATTCTTGGGGCAGATATTTTTGCTGAAGTGCCCATACTTATGCTCGTGACTGTACATCATAAGCCTTAACTAACTGTTGTTTGATATTATACTCAACATTTTAAAAATCCTGTTACAATATAATCTTGTTATATTCAGGACGGTAGGCGTCCTGAATGAATTTCTTTTACAAACAAACGTTCTTATCTGGTCCGGTAACCTCAGTCAGAACGCAACATTACAATATATATGGTATTTTAATACACGCTGTATACACCTTTTCAGTACTTCATCAACTACAACCGAAAACGGAGTAACCAATGTTTTAACCCGTCAACATTCAAGTGACTCAGTGTTTGATGCGCTATGATACGCACTTCTGAAGACTATTCAAGGCAGCACTCCACTACCCGATCTATACGATCATGGTCTAAGACTTTATTTTTGTATATTAAAATGAAATACATCGAAATCCTCTTATAAAGAGACTCGATACCGTATGAAAAATAAAGACATAACTATCGATAATAGACAGTTTTAAGTTTGGATACGAAAATGACTATTTATTATAAGTTGTATGTTGTAAATTTTTTGTTAATATAAGAATATTATAATTATGCTATGTCTATACAAACGAAGTATACAGTCATATACCTAATATAATTATGAAGTTAGCATAGTGGTATGACCGCAAAATATGTTTAGAAAAATGCATTCTCTCTTTATTTGCTTGATAGATTCCATAAGATATAGATCATACTTCTTTCTAGACGAGGTTATGAATATTTAAAAACTAGATAAACATTTTATTTGAAAAAGTTAAAGTACCTAATTTCAGATCAAAAAGTATTTTTATACATGTAGTATTTAGAAATAACTGTAACAAGAAAGCTAAAAGGATAGTAAAAACACGCATAAAATCACCATAGACTTTACGATATCAACTTTGCGATTAAGTCATCTTCTGTTATCAGATCTGTTAAATAGTACTAAATTAACATATTGATATCAAAACCACGTACGTTAAAAAAGTATAAAATCATCACGACAAATATTAAATAAGGGTAAAATCGACATCTAATTGTTTACATACATTTATAACATTGAATGATATAAACAGAAAAAAACCCTGACATCTTTTGTAAAACTTATCGCTTATCGAATAAGGTGCTTATTTATTTCCACAAATAACATAATATCATGCGTTGAAATACATTAAATACGATCATACAAACTTATTTAATGTATTAAAAAATTAAATATTATTTACCAATGTATTTACTTGTATATAATATGCTAGTGATGTTAATATTTATTGTCTATATAGGTTTGTTTACACATATCTACTTACGGTACATCCACTGTAAAAAGTACAAAACACCAATAAAATAATATAAAATTGTCACTTCAAAATATAGTAAATTGAATATAATAAATTCTAACAATATGTGATATTATATTATTTCTCTCAATTCAATATAGATTTATACCAATGTGTGTACAAAATACAAGTTAATCCTTTTCTTATTTATTTTATCACAAAATGTGAAATGCATTACTCGTTCATTTTTACTACGGCAATAGGTACGTGCCATTGCATTGCAATTTTTGAAATAGGCTATAAGGCGCCCAGTAGACTATTAAATGATATAACTGAAACAAATAAGAAAAGAGTACCAAAATCTATATTTTTTATTAACATTAAATATGTAAACATAGTTACCAGTAAAACAGGAGCGTTATACGTTACAATATTAGTTCATTGAAAAAATCTTCGCCAATATTTATTTTTTTGGAGAGTATAGCTACGAACGGTACTAGGGGCATGAGGTAGGACGGGGGAGGGAGACCGCATTCCGCCCGTTCGTCTAGTTCGCTTGGTCAAGTAATACAGAGATATACACCGCATATCGCGAGAACCTGTTTCATATTAATATATAAAATTACTTGTTCCAAAATCTATTACATATTAATTACTAAAAATTATGACTTAAAAAGAACGTTAGTAATAAGAGTTAATTAGAAAGTCGTTTTGAAATAATGTGTATGCAGTTTTATTTTTTTTATAATGAAACAATGGATTTTACTAGTTTATTTTTATTATTTCAAAACTTATCTGAATAAAAATTGTATTGTAACAACAAAATTGTATATATTGGCTGTAATTTACCGTATTACTTATGTCCGCAAATATTCAGTAATAACTGTAGGGAAATATTGAGAAAAAGCACTGAATTCGTACATTTTGTCATTTATAACGCCCACGCCGTACTCGGCGATACTGTATCAAAATCCCCCTGCTCATGGTAAAGATTGTGTAGACAGATTATAAAAATATCATATTATTCATACTGTGTAAATAATATGATACAGAGTTATAA
>MOOZ01001474.1:300604-331770 GCA_002930495.1 Cecropterus lyciades | reverse complement strand
GAATTGTGATTGTTACTTGTATATTAGTAAGGCCTTCCTAATACAAAGTCCCTCTGCAGAGTTCACTGTTTGATTCATACCGCGTGTAAATCATTTGGTGAAGTACTCACAAGTACCCCTTCATAGTATATACAAATTTGTGAATAATATTGAAAGTCCAATCGCAAACATACAGACAACGATTTAATTAAAATGATCAATTGTATTACTATAATAGTATGACAGAATAACTTTGAAAAAACGTGTACTAGATTCGTAGCAGTTTGATTGTAATAATTTATTAATGATATAAAATATTTGTCTATAAAAATTATTGTTTTATTTTAAACTAGCTGAGCCCGCGTATTCTCCCGCGTTTAAAAGAAACGTAACGTGACATAAATATAACCGAAGTTTTGTACCGTTAATAATTATAACGAAATTTGTTTTTCAAACAAAACTGGTAGCAACTGACATTAAAATTTTAAGTATCAACCGAGCAAAATAAATCTCGTTAAATTCTACAATCTTGACCCCACCGACCCAATGCCATCAAAAATAAGCGAAGCAAAGAACCACTCCACAATCCCTTTTGATTCTTATTTAAAAAGAATAAAATCGAGTTTAAGCTCATTTAACGAAAGTATATCGAGTATTAAATAAACGGAGTCGTGTTCCGATCCGGTGGTAGTGTAAGAAAAAATATTGTAACTGACAATTTGCCACCGTAAGCCTATGCAAAATAAAGATATTTCATTTCCGGCATAAAAGTAGCTAGGTCATTTATAACCCTTAAGCGACCACTCTGCAAAAGTACATGCCGAACCATGTTAAAAACAAAATAAAGCTTTCACACGGAAACCTTATATTTTTGAGGTGAAAAGTCCTCAAAATCGGTACCTTCATTCATTATCGTAAAGGGGAAGATAAATAAAAGAATATCTGTAGCAAATTAAATTCATAACTTTATTTTTATAATAAATAAAAATCAAGAAAACACTCTTTTTGAGAATTTTCCATATATTAAATACATCATACAAAAGATGTCAATACAAACTAAATCACTTGGTGCAAAGGCAAGCCAGTCGGTTGGGGTTCGCCCGAGCGCCAGCGCGGCCAGTTTGAGCTGTCTATACCTTCCTTAGCGACAGGCGAGTGAAAACCGAGGATAGCCTCATCTTTACTTACATTTAACAAAACGTTAACTTATTGATAAACAAAGATACAAACTGCCTTCCTCGTGGAATGCATCTTTGCAGACATCTCTAATTTTAAATGAAAAAATAGGTTTATTTGATCCATGATTACAAAATATTGTAAAGAGGTATGTAAAAAAGCGTATTACACTTCAAAAGTGAAAAAAAAAACGAGATAATTTAGATTATGAAATACAATAAATAAAATATAAGAAAATCGTGTATCTAACTTAAGTATGAAATAATTTACTACAACTTTACACCTAAATGATATAATTAATGTATTGCAACACATTAAGGAGCTTTGGAACCATTAAGTAATTCGGGACACGTGTTTCAGCTGGTAATTATTCTCAAACAAACAATAAATCTATAAATTGTGATTTATCTTTGGTTTTTCTGAACATTTGTCGACCATAGTTCCATAACTCCTCTTGGGACGCAGCGTCTCGATTCAGTGCGACATGTAATGCAACAAGCCAACACTGGACTGCGTTTAACATGATTTTTTCATAAGTACTTACACACGGTACAGATCTACTAAGAAAGCTAATGCATCTTAAAAGCAAATAGAGAACTTTAACCAAAATAAAGGCGCGCGTGTTAAAACCCATTATATAGATGTGCACTATCAATAAGCACAGAAATTTGTCACTAATTTATTGCGGTATAAGGTTGTGAATGTGTTCGAATTAAGAGGTTATACAATATAAGAGCCGTAGTCATAATACGAGGCTGACAAGACACGAATCATTCTTTACTAAAAACATCACAGCTCTCAAGCAAAGTACGTCGCAGAAATTGGGGACCAGAATCAAGGTGATATGAATGATAACCCCTACACTAAGTGATACTCTATGTTCAATTATTCGGCAATGAATTCGTTTATTACGCATTGGTAATGTAAAATTGTATTATATATACCAGAGCGAAATTAGTTGAAAGAGATTTTCATATTCTATTCGTGAATATAAAAATCACCCACTAAAATACGTTTGACTTGTGAGTCCTATTAGCGCTGACCGTACCTAGTGGCCGAGAACTTGCTCATTGCAGCAAGTCGCCCAGGTACACACGCTCGGGAACCAATGCGGACCGACCTTCGATGAGCGGGCTACATCCGTCGAGTTACATACAAATAACGATATTATTTTATTTCTGCTTCAGTTATCACCCATCACACCTTATTTCACAATTTATTATCGTTTTGCTAACTTATTAAATGCTCTCATGTCGGCATAACAACGCTTATCACAATATATAAAAATATATATTAAAGAAGCTTAAACTAGAACTACACATTGAAGATGCATTCCGCTATGCATTTGCCACCACACCTGCAATCAACCACATGAATATCTTTTTTTTTCACGAATTTATTTGTGCGGCAGCACATGCAAGTATGCAAGTAACTCACAGCATTTCTCTTAAAGATACTGACACGATATTGCATCTTGAAATAATTTATTTATACCTAGCAAGGAAGAAATGGCAGCGCGCTCAACCTCAATCACTTTATATTTATTGATCCCTCGAAACATATTGGTAACTGACTCAGTGTAATTTTGTACTGAACAATTCAACGTGTCTATTAACAAGTTGCCAGTTTCGCATCCAATACCATTTCTTCCTTCGAGACAAAGTTCATTTTAATGTATTCGACGCACATAAGCAATCAAGTTAAGAAACTAAATTTAATACTTTTGTCATTTCATAAAAATAGTGCTTTCTCCGATTTACCATTAAAAGCAACATCAAGACCACCAAAGCCACGAGATTGCTTACAACATAATACTCTTTTGCACGGATAAATCTAATGGATAACCGTTACCGAAGATATATGAAGACCTATGTGCAGTGTATATTTGAAAATATCGTTGCGCGCGATATCGTTTCATATAAGCGACATGTCACATAGGCCTTTATACAGCGAGAAAAGCTAGTCAATTCTAAATACATGTGCACTTAGTGACGTTAAGATTAGATAGCTCGAAATGTTAAGCCTAAGGAAAATCTACGATATTTTTATTATTTTTTTGTTTGTAGCTTATATTAGGCTTTTTCGTAAACACATAAGTAGTAATTATATTATGGGTATAATTTTTTTTCAAGAATTAATTTTGCCGCCTTATTAGGTACACCTACGAAGTTTCATTTATTTTCTCTATGATGTAACGGCTGTCTCTTCAACTTTCATCTGAAAAATAAATGTTTACAATTACTTATCGGCTTATCAATAATAAATGTTTTGTCGATGTAAGATAATATTCATTATTATGAACGTCATCAATACAATAAATAAAATTAATTTTCACGTATCCAAGACACGGACATTTACCACGCAAGCTTCTATTAAAAAGTATATGTCATATAGAGTACAAGTGGAATAAAAGTAGGAGTCTAAAAATAAAAACTGGCACTCAGCATGTGGTACAGCGTTGGTATAAAGCCAGAAAACCGGTAAGTGTTACAACGACCTGCAACACCCAGCGCAATGAACTCACAAGGGGGGCGATACCACGTGCTCGTCGGAAGTGTATCGATTTATTTTCAAAATAGACTGTAGCACTGATTTATCATCATAATCGTCATCGCTAACCTATTACTGATCCACCGCTAGGCACAATATTTTCGACAGTTATAACCTTGCTAGGTATAATCTTGCTTTTTAATATTAAATAAAGCGTAACTTGGAATAATACGAAATTTAAAACTTGTATAATACTTTTTAATGTGAGGAAACAATACATTGTACGTAACGTGGGATAATTGTTCATTTGCAATGCTTCTGGGCGTGACATAAACGCAAACACAAGTGCGTGTAGTATGTAGTTGTGCGCGTGTAAATGGCTACTGCCGCCATAGACATGTACGGCCAGATGCATTGTTACCCCTGAGAATTAATTCGGAATGCCTTGGATGTCTTTGTCTTCATTACCACACCCTTCACACCACAAAATTCTGCTGTTAGTAAGCAGAAAAAGATGTGGCGATGATGAATCTAAAGTCGAAGTACATAGGATCCTTCCACCTTCAAATAACAACACAGCTTACGTATAGGCGTATACGCTTGTTTTTTTATAGTATGGAAGTAGCAAAACTAGCATGCAGCCCACCTGATGGTAAGTGGCTACTGCCGCCCATGGACATCTGTAATCAACCCTAGGTCTCAAAGTCTCACCTAAGGTTAGCCACAAATGCGTTGCTACCCCTGAGGACTAAGATGGAATGCCTCGGAAAAGTATGTCTCCCTCTTACCACACCCTTCAGACCAGAACTCAATAGCGCATAATACTACTGTTATTAGGCAGAAATAGGTGTTGCGGCGGTGCTTCCGGAGTCGAATCACAAAGAGTTCTACCACCTTCTGTACCTTGTACAAGTATATATATATATATATATATACACGCATTGTTTATAGATGGGCAAGCGTGTAGTAGTACTAGTGTATGTCATGTTGGGTGTGTGCACGTACGCGTGTACGTAGAATAGTAAGAGCATGTGTCTCGTGTAAGTGTGTGGGGGTGTGTTGAGTGCAAGTAAGTTATGTGTAAAATACTAAGTGTATGCGTAGAATAAAATAATAAATTTTAATATAAGCAGTATAATACATTTGTTCAAGCCTAGTGGTATCCATTATTGTCACTAGGTTATTACTATTTTTTTTCTCTGTGCGATCCCATGTCAAAATTTAGAACATAATTTAAAATCTTGTTTATTTGTTACCGGTAATTCAAGTTGTCACTTGTGTGTGTCGTGATGAGTGTGTGTACGTACGCGTATGTGTTGAATAGTAAGAGTTCTTGTTACGTGTGTGTGTGCGCTTTACGAGTAAATTTGTGCTCGTGTCTCACGTGTGTATGTGTGCAAGTGTGTGGGTGTGTGTGTCACGTGTGTATGTGTGTGTCACGTTCGTGTGTGCGTGTGTGTTGCGTGCGCACGTACCCCGGGCGCCGACGATGATGGACTTGCGCTTGATGTCCTGCGCCGGCGGCGGCCGTACCACGCCGCCCGCGCCGCCCACCAGGTGCCCGCCGCCCGCGCGGATAGGCTTGGCTGGAAGTAACGGTACAGGGTATATTATTTGCACGGTTCCATAGTGAATATATAGTGGAAACATTTCTGTCCGGTTTTGTAGATAATATCATAAGATAATATAAGTAACAAATTAATAGGTAATATAAAAAAACTTAAATGTAAACCCAAACCTGAGGCAGAGAAGACTTTTACTAAAACAATTATTATTGTAAAACAAAATATATTGATGCATTTTGTATTAAAAGCTATACTTTTTTGCACGTTTGGAAAAATAGATAAAGAGTAGATTCGTGGTAGCTTCATTAGCTATAATCTGTTGTATATAAAACCCCCTAAAATTAAAACCAAAACTTGAACAGCTATTCCATTACAGTTTACTTACCAATTTGTGCCTGAGGGCCTCTTCGGGCAAGATTCTTGGCGCGTACTGCTTCCTTGATTCTGTCCACCTCGAATTGATATCTCTTGCGGTCACGCATCGCTCCCTCCTTAGCCTCCTGTGATCCGTAAAATGTAAAAAAATATTGTAACAGTACAGAACATTGCAGGTATGAAAAAGCTCTCATCCGCAAAAGTACCAAATCATTCTTCCTTAAAAATATTATCATCAATCATCCACAGCCGCAATCAGCAACCTTAAGGAGTAAACTCTGAAGTACATCCGCAATAGTAACATGAAATCATCATTCCTTGAAACCATTATCATTATTAACAACTAACCTATCATCATTAGCAGTAATCATCCTCAAGTATAACCATCATTATCAATCAACAGCGCGGTCTCGTTCATCTTCAATTAATAATCATCAGTAGCAATCATCATTCTTAACAATAACCACAATTATCCACCAGCATACTTTTATCGCGGTCTCGAGCGCATTCAATTAATGATCATTTGCAGCAATGAACTTTAACAACAACCACTAGCATCGTCGACCAGCATACCTTAAGCGCGGTCTCGAGCGCCTTCACCCGCTCCATGGTGGCGCGCAGTCTCTTCTCCAATTTCGGCAGCTCGCAGCGCAAGTCCGCGTTGTCGCGCACCAGCTGCTTGTGAACCTTCGTCAGCTGCTCCAGGTTGTTCTCCAGGAACGAGATCTTCTGTTTCTGGGCCAGCGAGCCGCCCTCTTCCTCGGCGCCCTCCTCCGAGTTGGTAGACTTCTTTATTCTCGCCTGAACACATTTTAGTATACAAATTATGACAGGCTTTCGAAGTTTCAATTTTAGTTACTGATTCTTCCACTAGCAAAAAAAAAGGGATGACTTATACAAGGACTTTCCTCTGTAGTAGTAAAGAAAAGTTTTAACCTGGCTCTTAAATAATTTGAAATATCCAATTATGCAATTAGTCGGTGCAAAAATCTATTCGCCAACAAACTACCATCATTTCAAAGTCATTAATAAAATTGCCATGATGGCATTTACAAGAACACTCATTACTGGCTGTAATTGAACAATTGTGTTTGGATAATTCAATAATTGACAATAATCAAAATCACTATGACCTGACGATCTTCCGGCGAATACTGGTGGCTAACCAATTTTATAGTAACATCGACACGACACATAATAAATTCGTCTCATAAGCTATATACCTGTAGATCTTGCACGAAGAGCTTCCTCAGGTTGTGCAGCGTCTGCAACTCCTTGGCCACGGTGTCCTCCAATCCCTTAAGATCAGCTCGCGCTTGTTCACGCCGCTCCACGCTTTGGCTGTCGTATAACACATAACGTTAGTTAAGATTTCAATTTTGTTTGGTCGATAAATTTAGTATAATTGTAGTCATATTTCATTTGATATACATGATGTTTTTAGAGAATTAAGAATTTAAAAATTATATAAAATTAAAATGATAAATATAATGTCATCACTTTAGGTGTCTTGGCTTTAAATTTTCTTCGAACTATTATCATATATCAAATAGCAAATGCATCAATTGGTATGATTAGTATAAAAACATCTTGTATATAGCAAATTAAAGTATTATATCTATTCGGTGAATTAGTTCAACTGAAGCGCGAATATATCAATAATGGATACAGTGTCTTACATAACATGTACTTGGATGTGCCTAATACTCAGTAAAATTACCTGTAAGTAGATGTGAGCTATCATATCGCCCAGCACGCACCCATCCATATTTTGGATCTCGATAAGTACAGGCCGTAATTTAGAAAATGCCAACCCCCGGCAGAATGAATATGAATGGGATACGTGCGGAATAAAATGACAACTTAAAAATTAAAAAAAAAAGCGAGGCGTCACAAGACCTTGCACTACATATACTTTGTACTTACGTTCACTAGAATATGTTTGAAAAACATATCGTATCACAAAATTTACTTTTAAAATTGTTCGTGTCAGAGCGGATCAATCTAGAAAATGATCGTTAAATCTAAAATATGAGTTATTGGGTACATATAACATATTCTAGACTAATTTGCGGGACAGATGACACGCCACGACCAGGTCTGAGCCGTGCCAATAGATTATGACGATTTTATTTATTATATTTATCTAAAAACGAATGTTGAGCAATCTATTGTGCACGGTCACGGCACCGACAGGTTGAGGCGACAATCACTCCTCGGCATCAAGAGTGCGTACAGACTAAGGAAGTGGCATGGACACTAGGAACAAATGCAATTGAATAATACTATGAGGCGTGGAAAGAACAGGAATGGAATGAACAACATGGGTCATGCTCTAAATGCAAATATATCACTACTTAAAATATTACACAAAGTGTAGGAAATAACATATAAAACAAAAATATAAATGCTAAAATTGGAATGGTGAGATGTGAATCTAAATGCAAATTTGATGAATGTTAATTTTACATATTAAACGTCCTATTAATTACTAAATGGTTCCATAATACCTAACACTATAGTGCTTATATTCCACACGATTCTTATACATTAAGGCTATATTCGTTATGGCTCTAATGTTCAAGGATTCGAATTAACTTCTCACAAACAGCATATGACCGACACATGTTATAGAAAAATATTTCAATAAAAATATATGCTTCCGGACTCTCTATACAAACATTCAAATTTATTTACAGCTATATTTACATGGTACTTTCATAGTTAGTTATTATCGTTGGTAAACAAACCATGTCGTTCAATTTGTGCATTTATATGAGCAATTTAGTTAAGAGACATATTGCAACATCCCAAACAAAATTTAAATCACTCAAAATTTCAATTTTCTCCATTTAGCTATCATTAATATTAATCTGTAAGGCAGTTAACGAAATTCATCATATATATGTATTTATCCTTAACAAAATAACAAGGCAGTGAGTTTAACATAATTATGATTATGCACCGAATCCTTATTTGCTTAAATATTTGCTACCTATCATATAATAAGACTTGTGAACACGTTTAAATTTAAAGGAATACGTAACAACAGTAACAATCGACGCACCTACATATTACGACGAAAAGCCTACGAAATTTAGTAGTATAGTTTGAAACTAATGAATTATTTTTGCACCTATCGTCATGCTATTCTTACTCTTAATCCACACACGAACATTACGAAACATGCTACGACAACTACACGACAATACACTTAATATGAAGCATACTTATTTATAAGATAAGTACTTTCAACAAATAAACATGTATAAATAATTACTGTAAACAGATTATTGACTAGCATCAAGTAAACTCAAAATGTGTAAAAAGCATTTAAAATGCGTAAAAAATATCAAACAATCTCAACATGTCACTGACACAATGTCTCGTACAACTGTCTTACTGAATTTTTATTAAAAACTAATTGTATTATTGCCATCATTATTAGTTATATAAGACAGTTGTGACGAACAAACCAATGTTTTAAAGAGAATTTCACAGACATTCTTTACACACGACATTAGATTCCGTTTCGAAGCTAAATCGCATATTACATGTGCTCTCATATAGTACCAACATAATATACGCATTTTATATGATTAACAACTACTTTCAGACAACAATGATGATTGCCGAAAAGTAATGTGTTATACAACTTATTACATCCAATTACCTACATTCTTTTATCTGTATTTGTTATACGCGTAATATGGATCTAGCTTTGATGTTCTCCAGAATTTGGAAAGGCACAGCAAATTAACATCGGGTGTACAGATACCCGTGAATATATCACAGAAAACAAGCCGACAAGCTTAAACCAAAACGACTATCTGTGGGTAGCGATGCGTGAGAAGGATCATGGTGACTGAAATAAGTAAATGCAACTGAAGGGGATGGATGTTGCAGGAGTGACGGGGAGGATTCTTAGGGATTGCCGAGAGCGACTTTTCCTGTCTGGCCGGCGTTTTGTAGAGATCGAGGTCCATCGGATATCCGAATCCCATTTTCTTTTTTGGGGATATTATAAAATCGTGATAATCGTCTTTCAGCAGGGTCTGCTGATTGGCCACCTCCTTCTCGGCCTTGTCGAGGCGGCGCGGGGAGCGCGACACTAACATGAGTTCCTTCAGCTTCGCGGACTTGTCGGCCTCCTCGCGCTTCAGCTTTTCGTAGTCGTCCTGTAGCTGCTGGCGCGCCAACGTCAGCTCCTGGTACGAGCTGTGAACAAACATTCTTTTTAACATAGATTCCTTACAAATAGACATTATCTTGATTTTTAGAGTGAATTCATTATGGATTAGATGATTTTTATGTATGATTATAAATAACGTAACGTACTTTTATTTTATTTAACTTAATAGTTATATAATAATATATTTAGAAATCTAAATGCTTGTAACTTGCATAGTCATAAAAATGTGAAAAACTAAGGCATATCCTCCAATTATCTTACAATAATGTTACTTGGAACTGTTTATGTACTTTAGCTTTATCAACATTAACGCAGTGACTAACGGCGTGTTTTGTGTGGGTTGATAAGATCTGACTCAGTAAAGTGTTACGTGCACTATGCATATATTATGAGCAAGGTATATGAAGCGAGAAGATAATAATCATTAATGCCGTGTAGGATACCGAGGTCATAATACATAATCAATTGAATTTTAAACAAAATTTTCAAGCAATACCAACTATAATAGCTACATTTTCTAGAATTCTTATCATCAGTCTCATCACCACTATCCTGACGACATTATTGTAATATTTTTTTTGTTTTTAAAGAGCATATGTGTATATGTAACAAAGACCAACTTCGTTATTAGTTATAACCGAATTTGGAAAGAGAGAGCTGTTTTGAGACTCTTTCTTCGTATCCTATTTAATTAGCCTGATGACGTCGCTGCAATCATCATCATATTTCTGCTCTTCTTTTTTTATCAGACTGAAGCAGCATGTAGACCATTAATGCTAATTGGCCATGGGCATCTGTAATAAACTTCATATACAATCGAGGTATTCTCAGACTTCTGAAGTCGATCACGGACGCGTTGCTACTCCCGAGGACTAAGATGGTCGCCTCATATATAAGTGAGCTGGCAACCATACCCTTCCACCGAAACGCAAAACCTGCGTTACGCTAGATATAGATGTAGAGGTGGTACCTTTCCGGTCGAACTAATCTCGTTCTACCACCTGGTAAAATTATATTCCTCTTATGAAGTATACGTGTGGTACCTTTCCGGTCGAACTACACTCTTTCCACCACCTGGTAAAATGATACACAACTATAACGTATAAGCGTACGTACTCCTTGAGTTCCTGGTGGTGTCGCTGCAGCGCCGCGAGCTCGTCGCGCAGCGCCGAGAGCTGCGTGGCGTGCGCGGCGCGCAGCTGCTCGAGCTGCGCCTCGAGCGCGCCGCGCACCTGCGAGTCGGCGCGCTGCTCCGCCGCCGCCAGCTGCACGCGCTCCGCCGCCTGGCAGAAACGTGTGTACGTTAATACTTATCTTCGCTAATGGAAACTGGGTGTATTTTTTTCTTATCTAATTCTATATAATTCAATGACGTGTAGGTTTCCATATATATTTTTTTTAAAACTTCAAAGCCCGATATTTCAAGCTTGTGCCAATTTCAATTTTAGTCTTTGGTATCATTTAACCAAGTCAACATTCATCGTAAACCTCAGTCAAACTACAAAACATTTTTTTTTCAGATACTAAGTGCTTCTTAATGACTGGTTTACATAATCACTTTCAATACAATTCATAATGACCTGGTATTGTATATTAATCTAAAACTTAAAAAAGTTATGAATCAAAATTACTACGTCATTTATTACGTAATAACTGTCCGTAATAAAATCAATTTTCATTTAAATGCCAAGTGAATAGATATATCAAAGCCTTCGTGAAATTCGTATCATGAAATATAGCCATCCCGAAAAAAACGAGATCCTTACCTGCAGTCGCGCACACTCCTCACGAAGAGCATCGGCCGCCTCCTCGAGCTGGCGCTTCTTATTCTCGGCCTCGCGCATGGACTCCGCCAACGACGCGCAACGCGCCTCGTGCTGAGAGATCAGCAGTCGGCACTCACCCAAAGAACGTTCGTACTCCTCAATCTAGTAAAATATAAGTAACTCATGACAAACCCTGAAAATCTTGGAATGCCAATATTAAACTATATTTAAAATATCTGTAATTACATATGCAAAACTCCTTAAATAGTTTACATCGAAATTGTGTCAAGTATATAACCTTCAGTGACCTAATTCGGATAGGTGTGCAAAACATAATTACGCTAACGAACGGCTGACCTTTTGATTGGCGTCAATATTCGCGGACTCGAGCGAGTGGCAACGCTGCACAATATTCTTGACTTCGCTCTTCATCTTGCTGATGTGGAGACGAGCGACGGTGAACTCCTCCTCCAGCTTGCCCACCGTGTCGACGTTCAGCTTGAAATCGAGCTCGGAGCCGCCCACGGCAGCACCGATCTCCGCCAAGTCTCTCAGAAGGTTCGTCAGCAGTTCCGCAATGCGTTTACGCTGGTGCGCGGAGAGGTCACGTAATTGCTGCAGTTCGGATGTGGCGCTGGTTAAAGCACTCTGTGAAAAAAAAAAAGTTTTTAAATAAAAATTGCCTTGTCTTTTCACAAACAAGTCACAAGCAGTTTTAACTGTATCAAATGTCGATGATGCTTTATGTATATATTTTATAAGATTAAAATAGGAAACGACCTTGTAATACACCTAAAACGAATAGTGGTTATTACTGCTCATGGACATCTGTAGCCAACTGCATACATCACAGAGGATTAACTTGAAGCCGATCAGTTGCATTGCCATTCATAAGAACTAAGATGTAATACATACTCTTAAAAATAGTCTATGATATATGTATAATACCAAAAGATGTTATAAAATTATCCTATGATACAACCTATAAAGAACGACTTATATTTAATGGAGCTATATTTATTTGGTTAAATCACCTGTTTGGTCTGCAAGTCCTCAGACAGCTGGTCGCACTCGCGGCTCTTGCTGTCAACCTCCTGGGACTTTTGGTCGTAATTGACAGCGAGTTCCTCCAGCGCTTGCAACACCTCCTTCACCTCCTCCTTGGCTGCCTCGTTCTCTTGCTGGATGCGGTTCATGTCACCCTGCAGCGCTTCGTAGTCGCGCCTATAGAAGACAATACAAATGTATTTACGTGTTGATAAAGGATCCTCAATACATAGATGTTTTTTTGTTAATCATGTCACTTGCAGGAAATAAAAACTAACAGATGTCAAACTGAATGTCTTAATTCGTCTGTCTGTATACTTAGGTGTCAAATTTGTAGCTATTTATTTAAGATTTAAAAAACAATAGCATAAAAATCCATTCAATTTCAAAATGCAGTCTTATTGTCATGTCAAGAAGAATAAAAAAATAATCTATTATGATATTTAAAGAATTACTTTACTATTTTTAACCTATCATGCTTATTTTCATTCATCATTCGTCAAACTTTTACAACAACAATACATTTAGGACAATGAAAAGTAAATAAAATTATATCTTGTTCTTTCACAATAACACACTCCAATAAATCGCTCATATTGCATTATTTTGTGGAACAAAAAATTAGGACATAATTTTAATTCCATTAAATTATTTTGTGCAACACCTTCTACGAGAATAACAAGCATTAAATTCACATATTACCTGTTACATTATGCACACTTACAACATATGATAATTATTTATTTGTGCAATAAGGCCTTATATGTATAAAATGTATTATTATTCTGTTATGCAATAATTTCAAATAGAATTAAATGCTTTAAACTGTGTCTTTTTGCAAAAAAGTATAATAATAAATCATCATTCTAGTTCTTACGTTATGATTCAACCAAATTAATTGAACAAAAACAGGTCTCAAACCTAATATTAAATACTAAAATCTAATACAGAAAACTTCTTCATTAGGGTCCAAAAGAGATTTTTGTAATAATAAGATTGTTTACCTTGTGCAAGCAATCAGTTCCTCCTGTTCCATCATCTGCTCCTTGAGTTTCTCAATGAGCTGCGAGTGCTGATTGATCTCCTCATCCTTGTCGTCGAGCTGCTGGTACAGAGCCTCCAGCTTTCCTTGCATGGCGGCATCTTCCACGGCACTCGACACAGCAACAGGCACAGGCTATGTAGAAACATTACCATATTCCCATCAATAGAACCCACTATATTCAGTTTTGTCACTCCTTCCTATAGTTGAGATTTATGGGTTTTAGGAAGGCAATTTATTTTATGTAAAATTTGTCATGAATATAAACCATCCAAAATACGTAAGGAATATTATGGGGATCATAAAGACTAACTAACAATTACTCATCCATTTGATTACATAGGTACCAAAAAATCTACTTCTACAAGGCAAACATGAAAACTTATAAAAGAGTAGCTATACAGTTTTAATAAACGATTTTCAAGAAGCAAGACTTATGTACCCATTAATGTTTGCGTATAAAACAATTACACATTCCAATAAAGCATTGGGATAATATTAAAATAGAAATGACTTCATACTATGACCAACTTGTTTATATGAATTGAAGTTCTGATTATAAAATACAGGTCTTAGGAAAAATGCCTACAAGCCTTTAAATTAAATTTATGTCAACACCTCAGACAAGTGTTGAATGAGCCAGTTTTACATAATACATACAAAACTGTAACGTGTGATGATGTAACTTCATTGATTTTTAGGGCATGACTTGTTTCACTTTTGATATTTTTCTTTCTAGTTAAAATTGCAAATGTTATCACAAAGTAATAAAGATAACTTAATCACAAGGATCATATATTAGATCGTAGATTAATTTATTATTATTGGTATTGTCATAATAAATTAAATTGTAACAGATTACAACACCAACAGCATACAAAAAATAAGCAGCCATATACAGCTAATTGATATCCATGAGTGCATATTTTTCACCATGGAAACTACTTCACTTTTTCGCGAGGGTTTAGGGACTGTATGTGTACACACACTATATGCATGGCCCGAAATGGAGTAGAACGTAAAAACCCTACAAAGTTCACTATAAAAATATATACAAACCGGTACAGGTGGCTTCTCCTCAATGAAGGATGTAACTGGTGTAACTGCATCAATCTCCACCAGGTTGACTTGTTCCTCAGGACGTACAGTCTCTCCAGACCGCCAGCGATTGACCTCAGCTTCCAGTTTCTCAACCTATATGAAATAGCACATGATAAAAAATAAAAATAATAACAAATACCTTTGTTTATAAACAAAACCAAAACATTTCGATCAAACATTATCCAGCTTTTTTCATATTATTATAACATATAAATATTTTTGCCATTAACATAATCAAACAGACATGATTCTTTTTTTAGTTACCTTTCCTTTAAGTCTGGCCACTTTCTCCTTCTCCCTCTCATAACGACGCTTCCATTCCTCAGCAGTAAGTTCCTCATTGACACACACAACATTCTTGACAGTTTTCGCTCTGAAAATGAATTAATTATTTTAGGATCACAATTACATGTATTACTTACCAAAATGTAGAAAAAATGAATAAATTAAATAGAATTACCCAAATAATCTTTTTTGTATGTTAATAAATCAAGAATTAAAGATTAGATCTTGTTTTATATCTCACCTTTTACCAAAGTCGAGGGTACTCTTTGTTTCACTCTCATTGAATGAGGCAGGTGAACAACAAATAACTATAGTTGTCCTTGCATTTCCACCAAGTGATTCTTGTAAAATTCGAGTTAGTTTGGAATCTCTGTATGGTATATGTGATTTATTACCATCAGCTAAAGCAGATATAACATTCCCCAAAGCTGAGAGTGATTTGTTAATATTTTTAGCTTCATCAAGGACCGTACCTTCAGCACCAGTTTTAGATACCTATGAACACCAAAAAATAACATAATTTACACAAATTGTTTATATTATATATTTATTGTAAGTTGAAACAACTGTGGCAAAATATTCTACCTTTTCAGAACCAGCCAAGTCCACAAGGTATAACTTTCCAGATAATTTTTTCTGATTTTCCAAATTTTCCTGTTTAACATTAATGAGGAAGACCGAATGAGATCTAGACGAGTGTTCATTCATATCTGAAAACATAATTATTATTAATATATGAATCACATACACACATAACATACCTAACTATAATTGTTTATGTACATAAACAATACATACTTGTAACAGCAATATGTCTATTTGATTTGCCTTCCTCAATCACTTCGAATACCTCTTCTGGACTTGACACAAATCTTTCAGTAGCACCTTTGACAAATGGGACTCTGTTTTTATCTTCATGAACACTGAGGTTCACCTTGGATACTGCAACAATTAATGGAATATAGTATTGTTAAGCCCAAACAATATGCTGCAAGTTGTTCAAAATTAACAAATAAACTATACCATCTAACAGATCCCGGATTTTGTCCATGTAAATTTCAAAATAAGAAACTTTTATATGAAATTCCAGGTTTTCCTCCATTGCGTAGATATGGTTGAATATGTCATTGACTATTCGTGGAATTATACCCTGTTTTCCTGGATCACCTATAAAAACAAAAGTGTTATTAAGTAAAAAATAAAGTAATGGTAATTTGTATTTCATATATATTTTTTTTTATTCAATACAAACCTATGACACCTTCCATGGTATGTGTTTTTCCAGAGCTAGTCTGTCCATAGGCAAATATAGTGCCGTTGTAGCCTGCCAGCACATCTGATACAATACTTTTTGCAGCCTCATTGTATACTTTTTCTTGAGTGGCATTTGGTTTGAAAACTTTGTCAAACAAGTACACTTTGCCCTACAACAGAACATTTTTTCTATCTAAATGAATCTGAAAATATGCTTGAAAATAAAATAAAAATCATAACCTTTGTTTTATTTATTTTGTAAATGACATGTTTTTTTATTTACATAGTAAAGTAATTCAATTAATAAGACAACAGATTATTTACATTTACAATAACATAGTACAATTTAACTTGATTTACATATTCAGATGATTGATTTAAATACATATCTATACAATTATGCACTTTTAAATGTAATTGAAGTATATCATGAGTCTTTGTGACTAATAAAATCACAGCAGACTAGTGCATTCATCAGATATATGACTTATACTAAGTAGTTGTGTATCCATCATTATTGTAGAAATTATAGACCATTTCTAATAACATCTTACGAAATCAAGGATCATTAAGAAGCTATGTTATTTTGTCCTTTGCCATAAAAATAAGGATATATCCTCACTATTTAACAGTTTTCTTTTTCATATGTAAGGTATGTGATATAATATTATATTGTTAAGTATTTTTAAATTATATTTACCATACCACACCCTTTGTTAAATAAAAACAGGAAACAAAATAATAATTAAAATAAAGACATAATTCCAATTTTTAATGCAATAGTATAATATAATACCTAATGTTGCGGATGGGGTTTACAAAATGTAAACAAAAATAATACCCATCTTACAATAAGCATTACACAAATTTATTCCAAGAATTCTCGGGTCAAGGTCGAGAAAGTATTTGTATTGATTTTCGACAAAGCATATTTATATTTCCTATTTGGGTAAAATATATCGAGATTCTTCAAATTTTTGTGATCGCAATCGTAGTCAACGGAGCGGAATAGAAAAGAAAGGCTATTTCGTAGCAGGTGAACACAAGTCGTAATGTATTAGTCATCGTGATCTAAATTAGGGCGATGATAGAGGAAACCAACATGGGCTACACGGGAATGT
Organism: Cecropterus lyciades; assembly: GCA_002930495.1. Taxonomy (NCBI): domain Eukaryota; kingdom Metazoa; phylum Arthropoda; class Insecta; order Lepidoptera; family Hesperiidae; genus Cecropterus; species Cecropterus lyciades. Next base: position 314,377 of record MOOZ01001474.1, on the reverse strand, counting down.
TCACTTACCCCTATCGAAATGCAGTTATCATCAGGGCCCGATGGAAACTTCACAATGAATTTGGAACCAGCTTTTTCTTCGGAGTCATTTAGTGGCCGAAATCGGCAAACGACTCTAATGCTGTCTTCAGCAGCGATTTCACGATCCGCTGCCATTTTACTAAATAAAATAGCTTACACTAAAATCGTCTATGCAATTAAAAAAATAAAACGTTAATGGAACATAAAACCCTGCATGAAGAACTACAAAGTTAGAATTTGTCACTGGGAAATCTTCATGACAGCAATATCAAAATGTCGGCCATATTCTTTTCTTTGATGAAGAAAGGCCTGAAATTGGGCATCTATTGGTTGCACGATCCAACTTCTCATCAAGTCTCCAACATGGTAGAAAAAAATCGATCCGTTACCAACATAAAGATAAGTAATCAGAGTGCGTTCATAATGTACTATTACTTGCAGTACTTAACGTGATAAATAAATACGACAATTATTTAAACTATAATTAACTTACATATAAAACAATTTATTAATTTACAAGTAACATAATTGTTAATTGAACTATAAAACAATTCAAACAAATATCTTAAAATTAAAGTATAAAAAAAGCAAAATATCTATTCAAAATAAAATAGCTTTTATGAATTGAGATTGAACATAAATAATTAGGGAAGAAAATTAGGGCTCATACATATTGCCATCGGTCAGTTTTGCCGACTGTATCTTGTAATTAAAAAGTCGTCGTAAATCAGTTATATACTTTTAATGATTAATATTATATTATATTCTAATAAACATCTCAATATCCGAAATGTGACTTACTTATTACGGATACTTCAAGTATAAATCGTAACATAATGTACGGACTGATACATTAAAATATTATTCTAGGCAAGTTTTAGGACAAAGCAAGGTTAAGTTATGGCCCTTTCTTGTCCATCCATATAGTCTCAGATGCGCGTACACGCGCAAGTATGGAAATGGGAGGATCTCGAAAACACATTTAATTTATGTCTAATTTGTCGATTTTTTAAATCATCGAGGCGCCGTCTGGGACTTAGCGCTCAGAGCAGCAGCTTCATTCGCCCTATGATTGGCCTGGCCCTGATTGTAATGTAACAATAATAGGTTTTCTAAAAATAGGTAATTGCAGATACATTTGGAATAATATGCGATCGAAGCTACGGCGTCGGCTTCGGCCATCTTCGGCAAAACCTTCGGTTTCGGCCAGATTGGGCCGAAGTTTTGGCCGGAGCTGAAGGTTCTAGCAAGTGTCTAAATTGAACGAACTATACCGAATACCCGATACTGTGATGGAGATGGTGAAGTGAAAGGGTAACCGAAAACTCCATTGTGGCCTACTTACGTCTTCAGTTGTGTATGATGTTCACATTATTTAAACTGTTATTAATTTTAAAAACCAGCTAAGAAATTTTAATCTTCTCTAGAAGTTATTCATATTCAATCAACATAGATCATAATCTATCAAAAATAAAAATCGTTAAAAAAAAATCAGTTTTAGCCAATTTAGAACTGAATTTCTAATGGTTTTTAAACCTTCGGCTTTAGACGAAGGTTGTGGCCATGGCCGAACAAGCGGCTTCGACTTCAGCCAAAAATCAACCTTCGGTCGGACACTACTTTAGAACATTCTAACAACATGGCGAAAAGAATAACTTTGGACTTGGACTGGCATGCCCGTTTGCTTCATATGTTATAATTATAAGAAAAAGTGTTAGATATTAGAAGTTATAAAACGAAACAACTGGATATGCAATATTATATCGTCATATAGGATTTACATAATGCTCGTGTGAAAGAACCCTTTACGCAAGTATAGATGTACGTAGAAAAATATTGTATTTCTAGCAACACTGAATACTGAACTTCATATTTTCTTGATTCGGTGACTGGTACTGAGTACACTGACAGTACTGACTTGACATTATTGAAGTGAGTGAAGTTGCCCTCGCTCGTTTCGTTTGACTAGTGGTTTGATTGAATCAGAATTTGTGCTATTTTATTATTTGTTTTAGTTGTACATTCGATTATATTAAGTTTGTTTGAGCCTGTAAAGTCCGAATGTGTGTGTAACTGTATTTTGTACAAAAATAGTGGTTTTGAAATGTTTACTGTGGTTTATAACTTAAGTTTGATGACTGTGTAAACAGGTGAGTAACTGGAGTACGATTACCATTTACTGGCTCTGCCTTGTAAGGAAATGTTCAGGAGTTTACTCATCCTATACGTTGATTGCCTCAGAGTGACCTCAATATTCTTTTATTGTCCAAAAATTACTCTTTTTCAATCTATTTTCACAAGAAGTGTAGTTTTTCTGTAGCGTAAAGTCGAAGGGCGATGGCATATTACCACGCCCGCACATATAATCATGAGCCATACGTAAATTTAGCTATGATTTGTGCAAAAATGACGCCATTCTTGTAGATCATTAATAAAAAGCACATAAAGTAGATATTTACATTATAACTGCAACAGATTATACCTAAAGTAAGGTTAAAAATGTTATCTATTTGTAAACTTTGATTATTTATCACTCATTTGTTTATAAATAATAAGCTCCAGATAAGTACCGAGAATTAAGGTTAATTATAAGTTATAATTTTACAACAAACATAAGTATACCAATCAAAGTATAATTATTAATCAATGTAGGCTATTAAGGTACTCGATTTTGTGACATAAATGAGGAGCTTTGGTAACTTTATAATAAACAAAAAAGGTTTTAAATTATGTACTTGATAATAAATCAGTTTAATAAGCCTTCAGTGGTTTGTGTGACTGATGGTGGTGTGGTGCCCAGTCCAGAACTTTTAACAGTAACACATTTGGCAAAGGTACTTGTCTACCTATCTGCAGTATTCATTTCTTAAGCAATAACCCATCAGCATTTTGATGTCCACTGCTGGACATAGGCACAGCATTAAGCACTTAAATACATTTCTCCTTGATTTTTGTATTATAAGAGTAGTAAATGAGTTTTCATTGCACCTGTAATCAACCCCAGTTGGATTATAGATGTTCATTAGAGAGCCTTGATGTTAATGCCTTACTTTGGTCACAGACGCGTTACAGCCCTTAGCATCAAAGCGGTATCAAAGAAATACAATTTATTGATTTTTATTGCTTCAGATAGCTTAAGGCATTATGCTGCTTATACTCTAAGCCGATGGTAATCTTGTTTAAACATTGTAAAAATATACCTAGTTTGAAAATGTCCTATCTTTCAATTTACTAAGCGATGCAAGAAAATGACTTTCAAATAACACAATTTTCTTGAAACTTACTTACTCCCCTTTATGTCTATGTTGCAGCACCTTGTATAAGTGTCTTATCTTCTAACCACATCCTTCAAACCAGAGCATAGGATTGTGTCATTTTTGTTATAAGCAGAAATAGACGTAAGGCAGTGCCTCAAAACTCACCACAGGTGTCTACAAATGTTAATTTATTGTTCATAGAATAAAAACATGTTTAATGATTGTTATACAGATCCCATCATTGTTTCTTTTAGATAAAATTCAATATGAGTTTGAATATAATCATGTTTACCATTCCGATAGTAATTAATTAATGTTTCAGATTTGAGGTAAAGTATTCATTATACAAATTGTGGTATTTATATTTAATGACATTGTTTTGTTCATTATGAAAATGTGAAAAAAACATTTTTGTAATTTTCTGAATAAGTCCCATCAAGAATGTAGGTATGTGTTAAAAAGGGATCCAAGTTCCATATTATATCATGTGTGATTGTCAATTATCAATGTCAATACCAACAAAGACCTAAATGGGTTCTAAATTCCATGTATAATGTTAAAATTTTAACTATAAGACTATCCAACATAAAAAATATTTTTAAATATAATTTCATCCCCACAATTGTGATATTATATTAGCTATTTTACAACATGAATGAATCATTTATTTAACTATGCTAAACAATTCAAGTTAAATATTAGACTCAAGGGATTTATTAGCTTTGGGAATTTAGTAATATAGTATTTACACATACGATGTATGTATTATTGAGCAAATTGAAAAAACGAGGTTCTATGTTCGACTGTATATATATATTTTTCTTTTCATATATTTTTTTAACATATTATTATTATAAAAATTTTAAATCTTATTCATCTAAATTTGTTCATAGAGTTATGTCATAGAGTGGTTTGAATATTAATAATTAGTTTTCCTACAAATCTCAGTTTTTGACATATATGTATGTCTTCATACATAGAGATCATCTATTTAACGCGACTTGAAGATCGCGAGAGTTAACACAAAAATATTTTTATAACATCAATTCTAATATTTCACGCAAAATATTTATCGGCGTACGACTTTACTGACGTATACACGACTGTACTTGTAAAACAAGCTTTTAATAACCTAGGTATTGTTTCTAACATATTTGAAGATTTTCGCATGTTTAAAAGCGTTAAGTAGATAATTATGATCTTCCCGTGAAAAAAGACATATCTTTATAACAACCAATCAGATTATCATGGTATTTTTACCCGACTGTGTCAGAAGGGTTTTTCGAGCGTATGTAATGTTTAAATGGTAATACCATTTCTTTGGTACTTCTATACAGTTAAAATGGCTTGACAGATTTTAATTTTAGGGATTATGTTAAACAAAAATTACAGAAAAACCTACCAAAAATATTTTTGCTTCGCATATAGCACCGTATTTAATTTCTGTTTCAATATATTTAATTATTTATTAATTTGCACTCCATTACTTTTGAGCAGACGGTTTTTTTTTATAAAGATTTACTGAATTTCGAAGAGCAATGTCATAAAAACGTAAACTATCTATGTTTGTCACTAAAATCAAGTCCATTATCTTTCATTATGACGCGAAAGGGCGCGTTTTTGCAGCCGAAATCCTATAGAAACTGTATGTATGTATATTTTATACCGTAGTGGCGCGGCCGCCCGAGCGAACGGGAGAGGTCGTTCACCCCGCTGCACCCTCAACCGTTATCGTCGATATATGGCAACTTGCTGCAGGTCGTACTGTATAGGGGGTATGGTTCTGTTATAATGATCAAATCCTTAGCGTAATGTAATTACTAAGCGGTTTAAAATTTAAAAAAGTAAGGGTACATACGCAGTCTAAATGGAATCGGATGTTGCTTATTTTAAAGATATAAAGTTGAAAGCTTCCGTAAGCTGTAATGTGTTCATTCTATAAATAAATAACTTGAATGCTAGTTCTCATTAGGTTATTCTAACGTGAACAGTGTCATTGAAGTACATATTATGCCAATGTGCATCCGACACTATTGTCCAGGTCAATACTAATGTGAATTAGTCCTATGATAGACCGATTGACGAATATATCAATTATTTCGTATTTCTTAAGGGTGTGTAAGATAAGGTCTAGAACACATAACTATAAATATTGAATCGCCTTAGAGTAAGTATTACATAATATTTACTCTGAGATCACACCGCACTGCGTTATTAGAACACGTCGCCGAGTAGGGAAAGTGGTGATATGAGAACTAAATATTGGAATTCTCACTATCAAATCATCTAACCAATGTTACAACTCTAGTACTGGACGTAATCGTCCCTTTTTTACTGTTTTCGAGCGACAAACCTTTAAAAGGTACCCGTCGTTCGTGAGAGCGCCGCTGGGTTATGGAAGTTTTTATTCATTAAAACTCCACCGGTGGTCATCCTCGGTATTTCAAACGGAACGCAACCGGAGTCCTATGAGCGCGTCGTCCCTTCGGGCTCTGATCTGGTCATAATCATCCCCTAGGAGGGGAGTATGCCGTAATCTCTGCACTTGGTAGTGCGCGTTGCGACCGCAATAGATGCGGGATTCCGCAGAAAAACTTTTCTCTAAAATAAATCTCCTGGAATTCATTTCTATTAGTACCATTTGAGGTCAACCTCGGGAAGAAGTAAAATAACAGTATTTTAGGTCAAAATGCGTCCAATTGTAGTAACACAGCGTCTTGTTAGTTCACACGCTTTTATGAGATGGAAGTAGCAAACGAGCATGCAGTTCACCTGATAGTAAGTGCCGCTTACCGCCGCGATTAATGCTGCCTATGGACTTTTGTAAGCAATTTCCTATGTGAAATTGCTTACGGATACTTACTGCATACGGATTCTATCTGAGGTCGTTCTACCGAAACGTAAGAACTGCTTCACGCTAGAAATTGGTGTGGCGGTGATACCTCTCAGGTCGAACTACAATGACTCCACCACCTTGTAAAACTGACTAAAAGATATTAATAAGATAATAGTTAAAATAAATTTGTGATAGGCGTAAAATTCTTATGAATTCGCGTTACTTGAGTCATAATGTATGCTGGTTATTAGCTGTGACGCAATTTATACGACCTACAACACACCGGTTTTTGTGTTAAACAAGGCAGCATTGAATATGTATTCATATAAACATAAGCTCTAATTTATACGTATTAATATAAGTTCTTAAATGTATACTTTATGAATGTATGATTGAAATAAAATGAATACCGCACCTCGATAATAGTCATATGACTTTTTATGAATTCTTAGTTTTTATAAAAACCAGTGTGCATAGTGTACCTCAGACGGGCCTTGTATCAAAATGTATCGTACAAGAGTATAAGATTATCGACAACATTACAGCCATTTTGGCTTAGTACACATGTTCGAGCCCTCTGTAATCCGGGGGTCTTGTAACATTGTTACTGTTTATACGGCGCCCATGTATAAAACATGTTTTTGTAGTAATGAGAATCAACATTCATAAGAATTAGGTCTGTTTAAATTCAGCGCAATGAATTCCAGTCATGAACTTTCCTTAAATTTATTCACTAATAACAACAAAAAATAATTTCATTACTAAGTAACATTTTTCTTAAGGGTTATTCTAATTTATCTTAAAAACTTCATAATTATATCATGTATGTGTAAACTGCATAAGTCGTTAAAAGTTGTACGTAAATGTTTGAGGTTTCCTCGAATCGTTCGAAGGTCTGTCTGACTTGACCTACGTCTGCTTGCCGCGAATCATCGTCAAAGTCATCACTCAGTCTTATTGACCGTGTATCGGTTCCAAGAAGGAACGGTGACGGCGCCGTTGTATCATACGCTGACAAAGTTATTTTCTGTACAATTAGTCACGCGTGTATCCGCCGCGGACTGGTCGCGCGCAAGCCCGCGCGTTTACATCGAATAAAACTGTGTAAAAAGTGCCCCAGATAATGGTCAAACTGCAACTAATTGAACTAGTTAGTGCTCTATTATGCATATTAATGTTATGATCAAACACAAGCTATATTTGTTCCGCGGTTAAAAAGATTCATCGGAATTATAGCGCGAATTTATAAATGGTGTTGCAAGGACTACTTTTCCAATTATGTATGACATTGATGCGATAAGAAGTGTAACCAAACAACAACATATTATCTTCATTCTCTTCTACGAACTCTCAATAGGTGTGCAGTGAGCTAATAATAGAACTATCTGTTTTTAATAGTGCTTAATTTAAAACTGTAAGACTGATTTGCTCAAGGAGTAGATACTTAATGTAAGTAATGTTTTATTTGTGTATACATTTTGAATCTACACTATAGATGTAAAATCCAGACGGCAAAGTGTCTATTAATCTATGAATTATGTTTTTCCTAAAGTTTATTTCATACTGTGTTACATGTGTTCAATTAAACCAAAGCATTATAAACATTTGTACGGTTTAGGGCCGTTTTTGTCTGTTAAATATGTATATATGAATAATATACCTAAGGGAAAATCTTTGTAAATACTGAAACTGGCACGCAGTCCACTTGATATGTCTATTCCCAAACAAAATTATGATTGAAGACCGGACGTGGAGTAAAAGTTCACAGCTGGAGCGTAATATCCGTAAACCTACGAACATAATTTATAAACGAATTACTATCGCTCAAGACTCATTCGTATTATTAATGGTAGACTATACTACGATGGTCATAATTAAGCGGACCTTGTTAAACAATACTCGGAAACTGCTCAATTTTAAGGTTCTTTGCTCAAAGGATAAAAACCATTAATATTCCTATATATAAGTCTCAGCTGTTTGCCGTTTGTTGCAGTGCTTCATCTCTTAAACGATAATTGATTGACACTTTAAAATGTTAGTGTTTGTATTGGAAGTATTAATATGTTATAGCAGTCATATTATGGACGCTATAACCATGAACAGGTACTAAAATTTAAAAAAAAAAAGGTATACATAATTACAAACATTGTAAAATGAAGAGAGTCTATATAAAATATTGATATTTTTTGGTTGATTTATTTAAATTTTTACCATGCATGTAGTTGCTATGATAAAAAAATACTAATAATAAAAAAAGTTGAAAGATTGGTACGCGGAAGCCTGCATGTGCGAGTTCGACCCTCATTTTGCAGCGCATTGTTAATTCTTAATCTTAAATGTTGTATAAAAATTGTTAGAATTAACGAGAATTTAATGGTAATTCTTACTACACTCACCTATACATTAAAAAGTGATTATTGACGAGTCTGTCGTAATAAACACATTGAGGATATGACTAATAGTAATGATTTCATCGACTATATTCATCATATGGATGTGTTTGAATACAATGTTGGCTTCCGATTCAACTTATTGTTTTTAGATTAGATAAATTTTTACGCGCGGATTTTCCTGTCTCACCATTTTTATTTTTAATCTGCATCTGGTAAATAGGCGTAACGCCGATTGGTTGAGTTGACCGGTTAAAAAACTCAAATTGAAATAGATAAACTGTCAATTTTTTTTTTGGAATCCGGTTTTTTAGGGCTACTGTAGGCGATATTACGGGTATGAATATGCAATATTGTTGTGTAGTAGCATGCTGTGCTGGACGATGCGACCTCGTTTTCGGTGCGTGGGCGGCGCCCTTTCTATCCCGCGCTCGCTCCCGCCCACAGGTGGAAGCACTGTACTATGCTTCCATCACACCATGCGCACACCTCTTACTAAAAACACAGTATAACATACATTGACAAACAATAGAAGTTGTCCGGTCTGTTTCATAATAATTATTTTAAGGAACATAGGTAGGTAGTTTCTTTTACGACAAGAAATCTAACCATATAGATTTAAATAGGCAATTGATGACATAGATATGTCGGTGAACTTTTTATAATGTTTCATTTGTTTTATTATTGGAGTTGTGATAGAATAACTTGTTATTTAAGTTTTATTAGAATATTTAGTATAAACTAAATAATCATAAACATATAAGCAATTAAATATATAAACATTTAATGGCTTTATGTATTTTTTTCACTATGTTTGGCTTTTTATTTCGAAGATAACATAATAAATAAGACAATGTCAAGAAATTTTTTATAGAAAAATAATAAGAGAAGAAAATTTTAACCCACCTTTTCTCCTTGTTGCAGTAATTATTAGAAATCGAAACGAAACGAACACAAAATGAACACGCACCGATCGACAATATTGCTATGCGTGTGGGCGGGGCTGTTCCTCTCGTGTTGGGCTCAACGCGTGGAGCAGCTGCTCGCCCAGAACCCGTGCTCTGGCAAGACCACATGTAGCGAGTGTGTGCGTACCGCCACCTGTGCGTGGTGTTTCGCCGCGGACTTTAACGGACCCAGATGCTTCAACCCCGCGATGGAAGGCGGCACCGCTGGCTGCGATGAAGCGTACATCTTGAATCCCGACAATCAGTATTCGATCGATCCGATATACAACAGAGAGCTCACGCGAGGTAATGTTCATGTTGTTGTTGTTGCTAGGTGTACCCCGCAGTTTCATCCGCGTTTAAATTAAATGTAACATAAATGTAATAACTTATGTATAACGTATGATGGTAGGTTGATTTAATGAAATGAAAATCAAATGTTACTTCAAATTACCATATGTACCATATGCTACGGTATATACATAGTTGTATATCAATAAAAAACAGACATAAAGTGTGTTTATTTTTGGACATCATATGTACAGGGTTAACTTTGCGACTAGGTAGGCAAAGACGAAACTTGAAGTATAAAAAACGTTTTCTACACTCATAGCCCCACAGTAGGATTTTCTCCTATGTCGTGGGTACCATGGACACACAAAGACGAGAATACACAAACACCCAGACCCAGAACAGAAATCTAAACGCATCATTCCAATATCTGTCTGGCCGGGAATCGAACCCGGGACCCACCGCTTGTCAGACCGGTATGGTGACCGCTCCGCCACGCGGGTCCTCAAAAGTATAAGATTTTTTTGAATCGAAATCGGTATAATCATTAGGCTATTGAAAAATATGTTTTCGAGTGTAGAAAGCGAACCAGGTTCATTTCTAAAGAAAACACATATATTGTCCAAAGTTAAACACACGTTATGTCTATCTTGTTATTTAAATAGAAATAATATAAATAAAAAAATAATTAATGACATGTTATCTTTTTTTGTAGCCCGAAGCAGAATGACCATGGAATCGTCTTACCACGAAGAATCTATGAGCTTTAGTGGCAGCAGTAGTGGCGGCAGTAGTGCGAAGGGAGCCGCTGGCGCCGCCGGCGGCGAGAATCTGGTTCAAATCAAACCCCAGAGGGTCCAACTACGGTTAAGGCAGAGTAAGTTAACATATTGTTGCTTGCATTGAATAATAACAATAGAAAACGCTAATTTTAGAGTAGAACCAGGTAATAATCAAACATTTTCTTAACGAAAAGTAGAAACCGACTTCTATGACTATATGCCACAATTAATATATCTAAAACCTTCTCCTAAGTCTGACAAATACTATGCTGAAAACCGCATCAAAATCGGTTCAGTCAAACGCGAGATAATTGCGCACAATTATACATACATACAGGTCAAACTGAGAACCTCCTTTTTTTGAAGTCTGTAAAAATGCTTTTTTGTGATACTTTTAATTACCGAAGTTAAAATAATAAAAAAACAATTAAACACGATGTAGTTAGAGCACCAAGTTTCCAATTCAAGGCTTTTTCTTTTTTTGAATAAAACTGTATTTTTATGAATTCCACGAAGCACAATTCAGCTTTCTTGATGAATTTTGAATTGTTAGGTTATTCTTGCAAACATAACGCCTAAGATGATTGAGGAAAACGTGAAATGAATTATCCATCGCAATAATAAACACGTTTATAAGTTACCAGTAAATGTATCATCATTGAATCACTAAATTAATCCGTCTTGAAATATACCTCGATGCATCATAGTGCGTAGAATATGGATTTATCATAAGACTAGCTGTGCCCTCGGTTTAAGCAATCTTAAAATAATGTGAACTTTAAAATGTTATCAATTTTGTTGGATAAAAGTCGATGGATTTGAATGAAATAAACACTAATTGGTGCCTAAAGATATGATCTATTATAAATGTATTCTTTAAAGTTTAAAAAAGTAAAATTCATTAGTTTTGGTGCAATTTCAAACAAAAAATTATACGTTAGTCAATTATTACAAATTCTCAGTTCTCTAAACTATGTTTTATCCAAATATGTATATGCTGTATACTGATCAGTTTCATCTAAAATGTTATCTATCGACATCTATATGTTGTATATTGTTTAAAACAGATCAGTATTTTAGTGATATGACCGCTAAGTGTACCTTGCAACAAGTGACATTGTTAAAAATATTAACACAAAAAACTCGATTGCTTAAAAACGAGTTTTTCTTATAATAATGATAGTGCTAAAGAAATGGACATACTTACATACGCTCGAAAATATTATCCTCCATTTGAGGCAGTCGGGTAAAAATTGCCTGTTATATAGTTATGGTTAATTATCGTTCTACAATAAATAATAATGAATTTGTATTGTATTGTGGACTTAGTTAAATACTTTATTTATTTTCAGATCAAATGCATAAGATGACGTTCGCGTACGCCCAGGCCCAAGACTACCCGGTCGATCTCTACTACCTCATGGACCTGAGTCGATCTATGAGGAACGATAAGGAAAAACTGAGTACCCTGGGCAGCTTGCTATCCAGCACCATGAGGAACATCACGTCGAACTTCCGCATCGGTTTCGGTTCGTTCGTCGACAAATTAGTGATGCCGTATGTTTCGACCGTGCCCAAGAAGTAAGTGTAAAATAAAATATTTCAAATATTCCGAAGGGTGTATTGACATTGTAGTGGACTCATTGACTAACATTTTTGTATGGATTTTTCTAATTCAAATATTTCAGGTTTCGATTATAATCATCTAAGCCATTATTTAACAAATATTTTTCAAGATGGCAGTGTTATAGGTATATCAAAAAATATCTAACCTTTTGGATGACCTGTTAGTCATAGAGTCAAAATTACTAAATTGGGTATAGACAAATGCCAACAAAGAAATACGGCGTGGTTTACGCGTAGTTGGAATAATTGAACTCGGGACTTCTACAAGATTTATTGGTACAGTGATCAATGTGACACGTTTTTTATTTATTATTTTATTCTGTGGGAAACATACAATATTCAACTCATACATTCGCTGTCACATAGTAATAAGATCAGCTAACTTTCTACTAATATGTGTTCGTCAAATTCTGTTTACATAATGCAGTATGTACTTACACTGACGGAATAAATATGTATCATAATATTACGCAGTTCTTATAAAACGATATTCAAAGAAATATAATCTTCGACTTTCTCGTAAACACATTACAATAACACGCTGTTATCATCTCTAAAGTAATAATTTTATAAATAAACTGTTGTTGTATTTTTAATTTCATTATAAGATATAATTTGTTTACAGCTTGATTTCACCTTGCGATGGATGCGCGGCGCCGTATGGTTATCAGAATCAAATGTCGCTTAGCAAAGACACAGATTTCTTTGATGTACGTATACTCGTATTTTTCACAAAAAATTATAAAATCGTTAAAACACAGAACATAGACATATACAGATTGCAAGATGTTTCATATTTCTTATGGAATTTGGTCCTGGATTCAAATTTAAAGTATATGACTAAAATTCTTACATAAGTTAGTCTGTCACTATTCTTACTAGGCTTTCACTGGTGTTTTTTAATTATTTGGTGGCATAAATGGCCTTTCCCCCCGTGGACATCTGTGAGGTTGCGTTGCTACCACTAAGGTTAAGTTGGAACGCCTCCACTTACCACATCCTTCAGAGAGATTACTAGGCAAAATTATGGGTGGCGTTTGTGCGCTGGGAGTTAAACCACAGAAGATTCTTTGCAAAAGAAGAAGAAGAATAAAGCGAGATTGAAAAATCGCAGGGTTAGTCGTAAAAAAAACGACTAAGCTTTATTTTATTTACTTAAATAACCACTAAGGGTTATTTCGTTAATTTAAAAAGTACTCAAAAAACATATCACAAAGTAATTGAACGAGTTCTTGTTATCAGAAAGCAGTAGCTCGCGCGAACGTATCAGGCAACTTGGACGCTCCCGAGGGTGGTTTCGACGCGATCATGCAGGCGGTTGTGTGCAAGAACGAGATCGGCTGGCGAGAACATGCCCGTCGTTTACTCGTGTTCTCAACTGACGCTGGCTTCCACCACGCTGGGGATGGAAAGGTATCATATCTGACCCCTCCCCCCTCCTAATAATAGACATAGTGTTAGGAGATGAAAGAGTAATACGCCACTTGTCGAGCAGAGCTACAGGCCGGAAATTACAGTGAAGAAGTCAATTTTTTTAAAGCTTTTTAAGATCTTAGCTGTAATTTATAATGCTTATAACGCTTTCTACGCTCATAGCCACAACACTAAGATTTGCTCTTGTGTC
>MOOZ01001474.1:268200-285669 GCA_002930495.1 Cecropterus lyciades | reverse complement strand
ACTGGTCCGATTTGAAAAATTCTTTCGGTGTCAGATAGCCCATTTATCGAGGAAGGCTATAGGCTATATATCATCGTCGAAACTTACGTAGCTAGTCTATGATAAAAAAAAATACTAGGTTAAGAGGAAGTTTTCAAGATGCGCAATAAATATTCTCTTTCGAAAACAGAGTCTACTCATAACATCACTTAGTTTTTTGGGTAAAAATCAAGAGTTCGTACAAATTTACATAGCTTCACTTCGGATCCATGAGAATAACCAGACAACTATGGATTACTTGACGATAACCAGGCGACAATTCATTTATTAACGCAATAACCACTTATGTCGCATTTATGGGACAAACGATTTCGGGCTCATTTCGCCTGAGTCGCATAATATATTTGATATATTATATCAAATCAAAAAAATCAAAATATTCTTTATTACTTTATTACAGGTGGTAAGTGGTAATTACCCCTGTTAAGTTCGCAGAACTTGTGTTAGGGTTGAACGCTCTTTCCTGTTTGCATACAACAAATGTTTTAAACAAAATGTAATAAAAAGTATTCTATTTCAATATAGGACGGTAGATTTATACGACCAAATACCACAGGTCGTTTCATCTGCTTTTTGACTTAAATACGCTGTATTATATTGAAAAGATATTTTAAATAGGTAATTAGTTAATTAAGCAGTTTAAAACACTTTAGACTTTAAATTAAAAATCCTAAAAATAATATCTAAAGTTAGAAGAATTATGAGCATAATTTTAAGAATTGTATTGATGTGCAACGCCCATGTCTCCAAAATGCTACATGAGGGATGGAGCATATACCAAGATTTATCGATACAAATATCAATATAAATCAAAGTAGAATTTTGTATTTTGAATAAAATCTAGAATTTTCCATCAGTGTTGTGTTTATCACGTAGTTTTATATTTTGGTATGAATAATATTGGAATTAAAATTTATTATAAATTACACTTAAAGAGTTTTTTAAATTTGCATGTTTGTTTTTACCTGTTGTCGTTTCTGGGATTGATTGAATTGTGCGCAAAGTAATTGACGATAGCTGGAATACTAATCAAAAAAACGTTCAAATCTTTAAAAACTTCTTGTTATGCTAGATTTGGTGTAGGTATTTATTTTTCAATTCACTATGCCGGCCGTTGGGGACACGACAAGTGATATAAAGTCGGACGGTTAAAAGGTTAAATTGTTCTATTTTAGCATAGAAGAGTTTAATAGTGAAACCCCCACCGAACGAAATCCTAATCCGCCACTGGTATAGTTGTATAGATAATGATAGTGTATGATAGGTAACCACTAAGACGTTTATTACCGCGTCTGGTTGGCTGTCTGTAGGTACTGCTACTCAAGATTAATATTATAATTGAATAACAATAAATTTTTGATATAAAATATGTAGTTATTATTGTGTATTTGTAATTGACTGTATAGAGTAAACAACACATCTGCGGAAAAAAAAAGAAAATAGCTATTATGCCAAATTATCAGTATAACTTTAGGTATATACTCTTCCTAGTAAAACAGTACTAAAGAAATTTCGTTCAAAACTTGTATTTACCTTTGGCCGTCATCGCTCACGAATTCGTTGAAAATTCAATTTCCGTCCGAGTCATAAAAGATCTAACGGTTTATCGATTTGACAGCTTATTAGGGGAATTGTTTACCGATCCGTGATTTTATACTTACAATAGCCGGCGCGGTGTCGCGTGAAATAGAACGCTTCCCTTTAAACCTACTTTTGGGATCATACCTTTAAATTATTCAAGTTTGTTTAAAATTGGAACTGACCTACACTTATTTAAGTTTTAGGTTACGTAAATTAAGTTAAAAAGACAAAAACCCGCGTAAGGAAACAAAGAGTATTATTTGGGATCCTCACGGTTTTTTACTTCAAAAAATGGCATCTCACAGCGTCTGTACTATATTTGTTTTTTAACCTCACCACGTTTCAAGATTCGCATCAAGATTTATCTGTTAATTCAAATTAATATGAATATTTTCAAAGTTAAATTATTACATACCTAATAGGAATTTGTAACATAAATTTAATGAAACGTTTAAGTACAATCCAGTTAGAATGGCCACTGTGGAACATTAACATTCGCAACTAACTTTAAATAAACTAACGGTTTAATTTAGTTAACCTTGGAGTTAACTACTGGGGAATATATAAGTTGGTATCAATAAGAAGTTAAACATAATACTCGGGCTTTTGGTTTCTGTGTTTACTATAAACCGAAAATTTTGGTTTTGTTTACTTTAGGCGTGTTTTTATTATTTAAACTATCTATATCTCTATATATCACAATCGTATTTTTAAAACTTTCATAGATATATTTATATCTATGAAAGTTTTAAAAATACGATTTATCATATCGTTGCTTTAGGCAAACGCAAATTTTACAGGAAAGCCTGGTTTAAATTAAACAATTTTTTCTATTTCTTTTTAATAACTAAAGTTAAAATAATAAATAATAAAGAAGACAATGAACCAAAGTGGAGTTATAGCACCAAGTTTCCGATTCTATAATAATATAATAAGGATTAAACTATATATTTAATTTACAATTAGAATTGATGAATTTTTAATAGTTGATTATTTACGCAAAGTAGCGATATAATTACTTATTCTAGGAAATATTTAATACAAGTTTTCCGAAGAGATTTAAATCCAACTAAAACTACAACAAAAACAGTGATGTGAGTTATACACATAAACAGTTATACTTCAATAAAAGTTAATGTACTGTCTTGGTCGGCGGTCTTGCAGCCATCAAGGCAGCTCTCAGACGACGCAATTTAGCGCGGTTGGGTTTCACGCCGCTGGAAGGAAGCTTCCTAGTTAAGTGCAGCTAATGCCTTAGCAATCCTTTCAGTATTACGTTTGTGTGGACTTTTATTTATAATTGCTACCATAGCATTATAAATGATTAGTGTTTATTTACAAACTTTATTATGATGTTTTTAAAACTCTTTAATTCTACTTTCACGGCACTTATTAATAAATCTTGTTAATATCTATTACTTCCTCCTTGCACTATCGCAATCGTACATCTTATTTGATATCTTATTCAGTACAAGATTATAAAATAATCTTATTATTTAGATGTAAGTTGTAGGTAGATAACATCGCAGGTAACATTAGTTGTTTGTAGATTTGAATGGATTATTTATACACTTAAAAATTCGCGCTCTGCTGTTTAACACCACATACATTCAAGATTGTTTAGAGAAAGAACACATTAGCGATACAAAGGCTCTGCAGGTGGCTCGGCGATTAATCACAGCGAGGAATTTGTGGCGCGTGGGGCGGGCGGGCGCGGCGGGCGCGGTAGTGCCGCCCAGGAGACGCGGAGAGCCGCACGCCCCGCCCGCCCAAGCCCACCAACAAACCTCGTAAGCACATGCGACGGGACCAGCGGTATCCGCACACCTCTTTACGACAAACGAAAGGTAAGTTGTAAAGATATGACCAACTTTTTAATGAACTTTTAACAAGTTTCTTGCGGTTGTGTTCCAATATCGCCGAAATAACTTTTAATAAATCGAACACCAAACTTTCTTCATTAAGTTACTTTTGATTGTGTTTGAAAGTTATATATTGGTATTAAACGAAGAATGTTCCTAATGTAGTACATTAATCGTTTACGTTCGGTTCAGAATAAAAACGTTATTATTTACGAGTAAAATAAAGATCAACCGTTATCCTTTCATTAATATATATTGATATACATTTAGATTTAAATGTATTTTTTATTTACAACAATCTTTATTTTTGTTGAACTATAGCTGAATATTGGACGCGTTTACTTTCCATTTCTACTAGTGGTGTCTGGGGGAAAGTTTGGCGGGAAAGCGAAAGAAAGCTCGTTTTCTCAGCGGCTATGGAACAAAAATGTCTCGTTTATTTAACTATACACAGACTCATAATTAAAATTTATAAACGTCTGCATTTTGCCCGTATTATTTTATTATACCTACATGTTATCTCTCGTCTGCTAATTAAAGATATGTGTATAGCACTTCTTTTAAATTTTTATTAGTTAATTATTATAATACTAGAAATAGATTACAAAAATAAAACGTGTGGTTTGTCGTTTTATTTCCTAAAATGGTTACTATATTCCTCTATTTTAAATAGCGCCATTATTTACCGCGGTAGGTACACCAGACTATAATTATAACACTAAAGATTACATTAATATCTCAGTTGATTATTAATATCGCAGCACTTTCCGCGAACCGTAATACTAATATTGATCATTACATGTTTAATAGCCATTTCAAAGAGCATAAATCAGTGATAATCGAATGAGCAGGACGCATACGTATCAATAACACAATGTAGAGCAACAAATCAGCAATGATTCGATGGAGATTGTGCACCTTGGGATGCATATCGACGTTAGTCCGCCCTGGGCGGCCTGGCAGGCGGCCGGCTGGCTTTCCCGGCGGCTAGCTAAACCTTTAATCATTTTATCTATACTAATGTACTGTAAAAACGAGATGGTGTGTGCCTGTTTGTTACTCAAACCGCTGGTCCGATTTACATATAATTTCGCATAGATTACTTATTTACCTGGTCAACTTTAGACTACTCTGGATTCTGATATTTTGCACTATTTAAAGATGGCGATTATTTTATGTCCCGTAGCAACGAACGAGTACTTTAGTTAGTTTCCTTTTTTTTAAGTAGAAATCGCATAGGTTCATTGTATCTAGTTGTTAGAATTATTGTTGTACACATAACCGGGTCTCTAAATAAAAAATGGTCTATGTCCGGGTATTTCATTTAATAGTAACATTTTAATGCATGAAATTGAAATGTTGCTTCTATTATTAAAATGAGTTCATTAAAATTAAGTGGCAATAATAAGTGAATATTACGTCGCTCTCAGACACACTTGTGAGATCGTTTGTACACTTTTTGAAAAGTAATTAGGAGTAGGTGAGTGTAGTATGAAATTTGTAACTGGTACTTACTTAACTAATAACATTACTATGCAATCACTTTATCCAAAGGATAAAAAGGGAATCCTATTACTCAGACTCCCCTGTCCGCCTAGCAGTCTGTCCGTTTGTCTGTCACCAGGCTGTATCTCGGGAACCGTGATAGCTAGAAAGTTGAAATTTTTATAGACGATGTATATCCGTTGCCGCTATTACAACAAATAAAACAGATTAAAATAAATATTTAAGGGGCCTCCCATACAACAACGTGATTTTTTTGCTAGATATTGACGGCAACAGGTAGACGCTTGAAATGTTCACGGAATATTTAGTTATATGTATATTCGCTTTAAAGATAATTTGATAAAATTAAATATTTAAGGGGGCTCCTATACGACAAACGTATTTTTTTGCCGTTTTTTTATATACGGAACCCTTAGTGGGTCCGTATTATGATCTATAAAACGACTATAAAGTCCGACTCGCACTTGACCGATTTTTATTATTTTGCTATTTGAATAGTTAGTCAGTTTTAAATCCCAGTGAAAGCTGAAGATCATCAGAGCTGAAGTGGAAATCAGGCGTTTAGTAAGTCATCAAATATTAAATGTCATCTTAGGTCATTGTACATTCAATATCCTCAATGAAGATCGAAGTCATGAGAGATTATAATAGAGAAAAATGAATATAATGTAGCAGTGTGGCTCCACAGTCGAACTCCGCTATATCAACGTACAGAGAAGTCATACCATACATAAAGATTAGTATCTAAGCCCAAGTTATTGGTAATGTTCGCGTATGAATACAAATGACAGTCAACCTAAGTTCCATATAAAGCATTCCCTGTTAACATCTGGGTAAATATATAACAATGTAATACCTTTATGCAGACAGTGATGATAAAATCTACAAAGGTAGGTGTATCTACAAAGGCGTGTCTAAATGTACAGGACTTTAGGGCCTATCAAAACAATACCCTTGCAATAAAGTATTATCAAAATAAGTAGATACCCACATGTTTTCTATAAATTGTTTTAGAGCAGTATCTGTGATCTCCATTTTATGTATCGTATATTAAACTGTCTTTTTAACTGTTTTATTTAAAAAAAATGGTTTTTAAGTATGAAAAAAAGATTGATATCCTAATCCCCCATGTATTTCTTGTACCCTATATTTTTTGTATCTGAAATTCTTTCCTCCAACAATTGTAACGTTGTCTGGAAGAGATCGCTGTTTTAGTGATAAGACCGACTGATGTAACTTTTGGCGAAATTTTTTTTGGTCTATCTGTCGCATGTCGCATTACACTCGGCTGCAGTATAGAGGGAAGGTAAAAGGCGCTCGACAAGGTAGCCAAGGCCAACACGGCAGCGTTTTTATTGATTATTTATTTTTAAATCTAAATTTATTAATTATAAAACAAACAAACCATTTTTAATTATTAAAAGTTTTATTGCATCGTGGTTTCTTAAAACATAAGCACTTCACCTAAGTGTTTTAATTTATCGTTTGTGGCACGATAAACATCTGTCGTATTGTATTGTCATGAAGATTTTGTTGTATTTTAAATTTTGGGAGGGGTCTTGGATCCTTCTATTTCTGAAATTTTGCTGCGTAACGGATAGACTTAAGAACTTGGGGGGGTGGTGATGCCCTAGCCCGTCTGGGATCCATCTGAGTCGGTAAAGATTTATACTCTTCACGACAACATTTATCCACGGCTTCGGCTGCACTTTACATTTTCTTTCTACACTAATTCTGTTCCTAATGACCATGACTTTAAATTGAAAAACAAGAATACGTAATTATTTGACGAACAATAGACACGTTAGTGCCTATGCCCACCTGCGATGTCCCTGTTATATCTGTGAAATTCCATCATAATCGATACAGCCAAAAGAAGAAAATTGCATTTTGCGGCACAAACACTTAATAAAATTTGAAAATGACAATTATGCTCAATTACAAAAATTTAATATCATTACTGTTTTATGTTTAGTATTTCACCCTTGGCCTCATCTGGCAGTTCAGAGCTTTTCAGCGTGCTATTGAGAGCTATGTTTGGTATTTTGCTACGTGACAAAATCCGTAATTACGAGAACGGTATATGAACAAAAGTTCCTAAAAAAGCCCTGTAAAAGTAAGCGGGCTAAAATGGCATAGAGCCGGTAAATGGCTTAAATCACTGACAACCGGCCAAAAAAACTAAGGGTCATCCTCCGACCAGGTGGCTTGATACTCTACAAATGACAACGGAAACCCGCTGAATCTAGAGACACGGACTTAGTAGTTTTGCAAGATAGCAGAACTAAAATAATTCGACCGGGGAAGTACCACCGTCACACCTATTTCTAGTGTGGAACAGTTCTTGCGATTGTAAGGGCTGAAGGGTGTATCGCGGGCTGATATTCATGTGAGGCTACCGTTTGATTTCTCAGGAGAAGCAACACTTCTGTAATTGACTTCGTATAGAAACCTTGTTCTTTATGAATTTGTACATTTTAATATGCAATGGGTACCTACTCATACGTTAACATAACGCTATGTTATTCGGTTTTAACTTCTTTTGGGCCTATATTTCGACCCAGTGGTATGGATTGTGGTCACGGCGAAAGTGAATGGCGGAGAGAAACCGTTGACAATTGGTAGTCTACTGTATTTGTACTTGACCATTTTTCTTTTATAGGTAACTCTAACTGTATCTTTACTCTTACTTACTCTTACTTTAAACAACGATCTATGCAATTGGGTTGGACTATCGGCAGAAAAGAAATTAAAACAGCATATCGTGAGTTTTTTTTAACGCTTTCTACACCCATAGCCCCACAGTAGGATTTTCTCCTGTGTCGTGGGTGCCATAAACACACAAAGACGAATACACAAACACCCAGACCCAGAACAGAAATCTAAACTCATCATTCAGATGTCTGTCTAGCCGGGGATCGAACCCGGGACCCACTGCGTGTCAGACCGGTATGTTGAGCGCGCCACCATGCGGGTCGTCGCGGGTGAGTACCTGTAACATATTAAATTGTATCAATTCCGCGATAATATTAATATTTCCCATAGTTATGACCGTTTACCATCAGGTGAATTGCATGCTCCCTTGCTATTTCATTATAAAAAAACTGCAGAGTGCCTATGTCCTAGACCTCTAATAGTTGATGGTTGGTTCGATTAGTTTAGTAAGCGTCTTTTCAAAATGTTACTAGTGTACTTTAACTTTATTTGTATGAAAATAACATAGTAGTGATTTCGCCGCAACCCAAGAAGGTATTATGTTGAAACAAGGAAGCGCCAAAATATAAGCTTCGATATAATGTTTAATAGTGTCAGAAAAAACGAAACATAACGTAATAGGTGTGGCTCTTGCTCATCGTGATGTTACGTCATCTATCTGCCTATTTAGTTTTTTTTACAATATATGTAAACTCATAATTTGTTAAGTCTGTCATTAAATCCTTGCCAAACATGTTTGTTGTTGTTGCATAATTGTTGCCCACCGCAGACAAAGGGTTGGCAAAAAATTCAACTTCTGGGAACCTTGCAAAGCTACAATCCAATATCCACATTTGGTCTGTTCGCCCCCTAAATCGTTTCAAAGCCCCCCCAACCATTTTCTTTGAATCATTTACAGCCTCCTGTAGACCTCCTGCGCTTACAATAGAGCATTATCGCTAAGTTGGAGAGACACTGATTTAAACAATATAACACAATTAGTTAACGGTTTTCTGTAACATAGGCACTTAGGTATAAGTAGACGTTTTAATGCAATGTGATCACGTTCGTATTTGCCAGTAATATACTTAAGTATATAAGCTTCAAGCACACTTCGGATTAACGTATTTGCAATTCATGAATTGTAAATACTAAATCGTGTTACAGAAGGTACATTTAAATGTAGGTAGGTATTTTATAGTACTGAGTCAGTAACGGAACGGAAGATATAAATCTGTTTTCAGAAAAACTACGAACGGAATTTTACCTCGTAGAGTGTAGGTTATGTGGTCAAAATGCCACTAGGTCGATTAAAAATGTTCGAAGTACTTATGCAACTGCAAAACTGAAAACAATTTTGCAAGTAGCTACTTGTATTTTTAACCATTACTTTACTATTGCTATAAGATGTTCTCTTAGTTGCCTTTAAGCAATACCGTTTGTTTTTCGTTATCATCCTTATCATGCATGCGTTCGTTTTAGTTATCATGCATAAAATTAAATTACTTTCATACGAATTACAGTCAATTTAAAAATTTATAAAATACTACGTGCTACATTTCATTATAATGAATAGTGTACATATTACGTAGTATACCTATTCATCTATTTAATCTTGGTATCTTGTATTTGCATATAGCATTACATACTTATACAATATATAGTAGGGAGGGAGAGTGGCGTGTATTTTTTAAATTATTTGTTATACTTACATCAAAATTAAGAAAAGTAAAAAAGTGTTTAACTATCGAATTCGAAATTAACATCAATTTAACGACAAATCTAAGCTTTGACTTACTAATAGTAGGAAAACATTATAAAAAAACGAACACCGCAGCCGCTTAGTCTTGTTCGATACTTAAGAGTTCCGAGAATGTATAACAGATGGCGCTATAATACATACGGCGTGGCGATCGCCACGCGATCAATCAGGTTTACGTGCGCCTATAGATGTTTCACATCAAAAACGCGTTTGAGCGGCATTGTCCCTGACTTTAAGTAATGCCGCTTAGGATACGTGGTAATGACGCTCAGCATATTTTTTGGCATTAAACAAGTAACATACATTTTAATTAAAGACATATTGATGAGATCAACCTTAAACAATAAAAGTAATACCTAAAATCACAAATTAGCATAAATTTTAATAAGGCTAATCTTACGTACAAATGAGGATAATTTTTACGTAAGTTCAGCCTTTTTAAAATTAACAAATATAGTCAAGTTTTTCGTTATTTTTTCCAAATTCATCGCAAATAATATATTTGTTATAAATCTCATAAAATCATCACACCACATCATCACCGTCATCGTCGCAAAATGCTTTATCTTCACTCTCTGAAGAACTTTCTTGTATTCGTTTTCTCTTTCATAAGATTTATTTCATATGTTTGTTCTTCTTTTTTTTACAACTATTTTGGTCTGGATTTATCATCATTTCCAGTCTTATTGAGTTTCCCATTTTTTTACGCAAATCTGCGCCATTGTGTCCATAATATACCCAGCAACTTACTTGTTCACCAGTTTCAGTGTCTAGGGTTGCTCATGTTTACATTTTTTTGTCGGTCTCTTAAAGTAGTAAATGGTATGTTATATTGTTATGTGGCTTTTCCTTTGGACAACGTTCTTCAGTCGTTTTAGCAGATTGAAGGTCTTCTTCGGTCCAAGCTGGTCTTTAGCAATGGTCCTTAAACGATTTCTTGGAACAACAATAGAAAATTATCAACAACAATAGAATTCAATTCAAGTAATTCAATTTACAGATTTATTGTATATTGACTTTTTTACTGCTTTAAAAAGATGCCAAAATTTTACGAATGAATTATATAGATATGTAGCATTACTTGTGTTCATACTATTATTATATTCATAATATAGCGAAAATACTTCGTTTCTTAAATAAAATCTTTTTACTCGATCGACACTAAAATCCTGTCACTTATAATTAACAAAATAGTAAGTCTAGTTAAGTGCAACAAACTTAACATTTTCGAATGACTGGAGTGTACATTGAAATAATGATTTTAATGTAGTCATATATTTTAGTAACATTGTTTTTAGGTAGGAAAAAATAATGCTTACCGGATCACTTTGTTGTCAGTCTGTTTTTTCTGTCACGACCAATTTTCTTATGAGCGCGTACGAAAGCGAGCGAGTTGAAATTTAAAATACCTATTTAAAAAACCTATAGATGAGCCTACATTTTAATTATAGAAATATAACATTTGATCGTAAAAATTGTACTACCATGTCGAGGCGGGGTACCGCTAAGTTTAGAGACTAGATCCCTACTTAGCTAAAATAAAATTGGGAGATTGCTTAATCGTAACGTTCACAGGCTTAACAATTTAAATCTAGTAAATAAATAGATAGTCAATCGAATAAAGGGTCTGACTTAGTTAAGCGGTACCCCTCCGCCGCGACGTTGTAGCACAATTTTAACGAGCAAATGTTATATTTTTATAATTAAAATGTAGGTGTAATTCGCTCGAATTTGATGGCTCATCTATAGGTATTATTTTAGACTTTTCAAACATCATGTTTGTTCACACATGTTTATAGTGTTGGGGGTTTTAAATTTTTTATTTATTTAATTTTTATTTATATTAAATTAAATATAATAACAAAGTGTACATTTACTATTACAAGTGCCTACCGTGTTCAACCATGACTCGCGACTGGCAATTTTTTACCTGACTTCATAAAGGAAAAAGTTAAATAGATAACCTCATGTTATATACATATTTTGTTGAAGTGAAACTTCTTTAGAATTGTTGTGATGTTTAAAATTTTTGAAACTCGATGAAATGAAAATGCGTTATGAAAGTAGTTGTCGCAGCTACAGCTAGATGGCGCTGTACACCTTTCTGTATCTCGCTAACCTCCGAACATGGGTTACAGTGATTACTTAATCGATTTTTGAAAAAGCATATATCTTAATACCCTGAAGAAATTAATACCCCTATGAAATGTTTGATTATTTATTATTATTAAGTTCACTTCGGCCCATTGTGATTTGCACACATACGCTTTTTTATATAATATGCTTTAACAAACGACCCATATTGTTATTCAATGCTTCAGGTTGATGAATAATAAGAAAATTACAAATGGAGCAAGGTTTGACGCGTGAAGATATCGTTAGGGTTTCGTGTCATGATAACGACGTTACGGTATTCAGAATGAAACTAGACATAGCTATACTACTGTTCCATATAACGGTAAAATATCGGTGTATAATCTAAACCGAGAATAAACCTTGATCTACGAAGTTTTTCTTTTTACCCGACTGCGTCAGAAGGGTACCTTTTTTTGAGCGTATGTAGGGGCGAGCGCGTGGGGGTCCTTTACATTCAAATATACCCATAAGATAAAATAACATGACTAAACTAAAATATTTTACACAATTTCAATGTTTAACTAATTGCGAACGACTATGGATTTATTTTTCTCGAATACGATAAGAAATCTTCGAGATATGAACACTTAAATAGAAAATGGCATTTGTCCCGCTATGCCCCGTATAGAGGGGTAAAATAGGGTACCGTATGGGGCATTGTGAGGTAGGTATAATTCGAAAAGAAAAATGTTTCCACGCGTAATACTTTTTATTATCGATCATATATTACTTTAAAACAACATTTGGCCTCAATATCATAAGATACCGTCTTTATATTTATATTTGTCGACCAGAACTGTTTGTAAAACAATAAAAAAATTAGAAAAGTCTGGTATCAGTAGGTAGGTCTCTCCTTATTAATATGTGGCTTCTTAAATTAACATTTTAAACATTTAAAAATAATTTAGTTGTCAACGCACATTGCACATAGTTGACTAGCTTCGTTATTTTTATCACCTATTTGCTAATTGATTTTCTTCTTTCAAGATTTCAGAAACCCTAATATTTTGTTCATTTTTGCAGTGGCGGATACACATTTGCCGCCAGTAGGTAAGCTTACTCAGTTGCGAGGCCGAAATTGAATTAGTTGCTACCCATTTGGGAATTTAGGTAGACAAAAACCTGCCACCCCCAAGACGTGCCACCTGAGGATCATGGAGCCCTCTGACCCGCACACTCTATGCCACTGGGCTTATTCTAAGAGAAGATAGCATTATATTTGTTCCCCCTAAAAATTCGCCGCCCTAGGCCCCAGGTTTTCGATAAATCCACCGTTGTATATACATATATACATACATATATATACAAATATTTCGTAGATGTATTACAGAACTGAACTGGTAACCTCCTTATGAAGTCAGTAAATAACCTCTTTTTAATAATAGGCTAGGTTGGGTACCTTTAAACGATACCCTACTATGCCCCTATTGTTGTACCCCACTATGCCTTTGAGGTATTTTCAAAATAAAACAAAATTAACAGTATCTTACCTTTTTCATGGACTATTTTGTGTTTTAATTAAGAACACTAGAAGAAAACTGCTATAAAACGAGATATTACCCACCACAATATATAATAAGATTTGAGAAACAAAACAATGAAATTAAAGTTTACGTTTTTTTTTTAAACGAAAACACTGTTTTTGAGACTTTTGTATTTTAAGCATAAACGGTGTGCATCGCTTGTGAAGGTCATGTGCCCATTGATGACCAATCAAACTGATCCATTGGACTTTGCATTACGTGTTTTCTTTGCCTATTTGAGGCTTATCCCGCTTTGCCCCGTTACCCCACTATACCCCCTCCCCCCCTATGTATGTATGTTTGTCCATTTCTTTGGCTTAATGCATTGTGACATATCATTAGAATCGTCAGTTTGCAGAGTGACATAGACAATATAATTTTTAAAAATGGCGCCTGTAAATAGAGAAAAAGATGGGGAAGGGGCGACTTTTTAATATTAAGACAATATGGGTATCAAATAGACATTCTAAAAATCAACATATTCAATATATACATTTAAAATATATATGCTGTTATGTATTATATTTTGACGAAACCTCATAAAAAGCCTTAAATTATATATATTTTTACAAAAATAATAGCAGTTTTAGCAGTCGGGTTACTTATATCGGCAGTTATTTCTTGTTAAAATAGTATATTCAATTAGTAAACTTAGTTTTACTTTGCATCTTTCTATGCTAGGATAGCACTCTGATCTTCATAGGACCTTCATAGGAATTTAATCCATAGTTTTGAAGGTGGTAGAACCCTTTGTTGTTCGGCTCCGGCTGCACCACCGCCACATCTATTTCTGCTTAATGGGAGCAGTGCAATGGTCTTGTTCATAGGTTATGGTAAGGTAATCAGAAGCGTTCTAACTTTGTCCTCTGGGGTAGAAATTGCATGTGTGGTACCCAACCTCCGGTACGCTACGATCTTATGTGGGGTTGGCATGAATTGCAGTGGCCATATATGCATGCCATCAGGTGGATTGCATGCTCGTTTGCTACTTCCTTATTATAAAAAAGCACCGTATGTACTGTAAAAAAGTAAATTGAAGCGCGCAAAAAGTCTAGTGTAAAATATAAATACGAGAACCTACGTTCTCACGTCATAAGGCGTGAGGAACGAACATTATGCTATTATATCACTGCACAAATATACAACGTCGCTGCCGCCAGGGACGTGAACCACTTGGCCACGTCTCTATGCGCAGTTATATTTCGAAGAATTCCCATTTGTTTTCATATTTTATTTACGATTATATTCAAAGAAGACGGAGCTTTGTTTATCCTTGTGAAACCATTCCAAACGTATTACTCGTTTCATATTGCGTATGAAATTTAGACTTATTTGACAGGCCATTAAATTAATAGATTCACACTGAAGGACCTACCTACACCGTTCATTATTCACGTGAAAATCCTGAGTTTGGATACTTACGTAAAACTTTTTCATGATTAAGTTGTTTGCGATAAAATAAAGTAGGCACTTAAATGTTTCAATAAAATTATTTTCATATTTTTATTGTCTTCAGTGGAATGTTATGTTCACTTGAAATTTATATGACGCGTTTTCAACGAGACAAAAAATCTTAATGAACGTGGCTCTGTATAATATGTAAGTATAAAGATGTTTTCTCAGACTTTTCTTCTTCGTGACGTTTGGACAGTTCATATCATATTTTTGTCAACTTTTTTCAAGTATATCTCACTGTGACTTCGTCGTACAAAGGGCGAAAACATGACTTATTATAGTCACAATGCTAAAAAAATAGTTGATGATCAACGAATTACTCTTTTATTGTTAAGTACCTAGCTTACTACTAAGATTAATAAATAATTAATCTTTATATATCTTTACCTGCATGAAGGTTTCTTCAAGTTTTAAATAAGGTACTGGCAAAATAAATAACCATAAATTTCTTCTGCGCACAAAAAATCTTTAATACTGACCAGAAGACTAGCTAGGTGTGAATACTGTAATTTTAAATCCAAATCTCTTTCGTGAAAGTCTAACCTTGGGGTATTATTGTCACTAGACTATTCATAATTTTTATTTCACGTTTTTACTCATATATAGTAACGTAACAGATTAATAATCCGCGGCCCGCCTATTGTGTGTTTTGTATGAAGATGATAATGTTAATGTCTTATAGTAGGCATCGTAATGGAACTTTCAGTTTTGTAAGGGAATTTTATAGGAAAATTACCTGTATTATGTTTTCAGCAATTCTGGAAATTGCTTGAAGGCTATAGTCAATTTTGTTTGGTTCGGTTTCTACCTACACCCCATAGCCCATTTTCGCTGAATAGATTGAACGCTGATTAAATTTAAATGCAAGTCATTGTACCTTTACCTTTGCGTTGGCAGCCAATTGATCGCCATCTTTTAATCGTACACATTTATTTAAGCACCATCTAAATTAAAGAGTTGGTAGAAGAGTAATTAAACTTGCATAAGTATGTCGTAACTATTTAAATATTATCTTTATTTTGGTGTAATTAGGTACAGTAGGTAGGTAGGTACCCAAAATTATGAAATTGAAAATCAAGATAGTAAATTTAATAACACAAAATTAACTTATAGCTTATAATCAACTAACAAGTTAAAACAATCAATTTATTGTTTTACATTCTACATATTTTATCATATACATATGCCCAATTCAACATAAAAACTGTAGTAAAATAGTAAAAAAACTTTATGTAAATGAAAAGTGAAACCCAACCAGTTTGAAACTTGATATTGTAGTTATTAAATTTTATACAATAAACACTCGACCGACTTCTATGCCACAAACAGTAAAATATAATTCAATTAAATGATAGTTTAGCACATAATCCCGATGTCGGCGCTTAACATTATAAATATATTTTGCTAGACATCGTCACGATGAAATTGTGTGCAATATGCGACACCGACTTTATAAGAAATCGTGATTTTACTGATATACCCGGAATATCGGTAAAAACCAGTTTATTAATTTCCATAAAATGGGACCGTGACAGTCGGTAGCTGCAACGCGAAATAATAGCCGTCATTTATATTCTTTTTATGGACGTTATACATAAAAACAAATGAAACAGTAGTTAAAAAGTATTTATAAAAATAAGTTTTTGAAAGTCAACTAGCTTCATGTACTATAAGTCCGCGACGTGTTTCGTTTTCTAGGCAAGTAGTGTCATAAATATATATATATTAATAACAGTATACGTGAATGTAAAATCGTTACTCATCCCGCTTAAATCTGGTATGACACAATTAATTACATATTAATGTACAATTCCATGTTTGATAAACCGCTAAAAAAATTGTAGGCTGACAGATACCTTATTGAAAATAAAGCAACAGCAAAAAAATCTGATTTTTATTTTTCACCTACATTAAGAGAAGATTAATAATTATAGGTAAAGTAACATAAAGTTTACTTCAGTTGATGTTTTAATCAATTGATTAGTATTTCATATATTAATGTTTAAAAGATTTTTTATTAAAATTAAAAAAAATACTGTGTCGTTTAAATCCTCATTAATTACAATAATTAAAAGCAATAAGATTGCTCTTCGAGAAAGTTACAAAAAAACTCTTCCTGAATGCCGCATTGGCCATTCCCCTGGTGTTGCAAATATCCATAGGCGACGGCGACTGGTTTCCATCAGGAAGCCCAGCTGCCTTATAGCCATTTATATGCATATAAACGCAAAAAAAAGCAAGCAGAAGAAGCATTTTGCTTTTATCATTGTCATCAGTGGCGTAGCTACCGGAGCGCTAGGCGGGGCAGTACCCCGGGGCCCCCAACTCTTCCAAGCTTAGTGTGCCCCAATGACTTTCAAACTATAAATTGAACTTTGAAATATATTAATAAACCACATACTTTAGTTGGGGCCCTTGTTCATTATTTGCCTCAGGGCCTTTGGTTACCTAGCTTCGCCACTGATTGTCATGGACTATTGTGACTAAAACTTAACAATATGACGTAGAGGCACAAAAAAAGTCTAAAAGAACTGGAGTAAACCGATGGAATATCGAAAAAAGGTTCAACATGTTGCGAACATACTATCAATACGAATCACGATGTGAAATATGAATGCCGGTATGTAATACCTTCCAATAAATGCGGAGCGGTTTATATTAAAGAGCAGAGGAAAGCTCCAGTGTACGGTGCAATATACTTGGGTAAAGGTACACTGTACTCATATATATATAAAAAATAATTAGGTCCGTGGTTTTTCCAGTATACAGTAGAGACGTAAGTATATGATGGCTCGAGTTCTTTTTTGTACGTTGTTGTAACATTGACGACCCGCGTGGCGGAGCGGTCGCAATACTGGTCTGCCACGCAGTGGGTCCCGGGTTCGATCCCCGGCCAGACAGACATCTGAAT
>MOOZ01001474.1:253109-266661 GCA_002930495.1 Cecropterus lyciades | reverse complement strand
CTTAAATAATAAGACACCAAATAATAGCCTACATTGAAAATATTCGAAATTTCACATATGTATTAAATAAAAACTAGGTAGGGTATTTTTTTATAATAAAGAGGTAGTAAACGAGCATGCTATCTTTAACATACTCATTGGTAGCCATTACGGCGTATGGTCACCTGTAATCAATCCCAGATAAGGTTAGAGTCCTACTTGATATCAGTCACATATGCATTACCATCCCTAGGAACGAAGTTGAAACGCTTCAGTTAAGTCCCTTAAACTCATTTTCAAACCAAAACACAACTGTGCTTAACACTGTCGTAAGTAACATAATTGAGTGTGGTCAAAATACAATCTACTGTAACAGTATATTTAAAGGTATACTTGTCTAACATTATTTTGCGACTATCAGTTACTTAATTACACCGCCACTACTTCGAGAGTTTGAAGTCTATTGACGGGTTGTTTAGATAAGGAAGAATGCAGTTCACGAAAGTTCTGTGCAATATCGGTGCTAGTTAGAGCCTCCAGTTTGGCTGGATTCGCGCCAAGCCGTTCGGCTTGGATAGCATAAGAATGACGAGCAACAAATCCCCAGTCTACGGTGTTATTCGGTAACGGAATAAATGAGGTCAAGTAAATATTTAGTTGTTATTTAAAGGTGGTAGAAATCTTTGTGGTTCGACTCCGCGATATCTATTTCTGCCTAATAACAGCAGTGTTATGCGTTGTTGTTTTGGTCTGAAGAATTTGGAAGGGAGACGTACTTATCTGAGGCATCACAACTTCGTCCTCAGGGTAGCAAGAGCAACGCAACTGTAGGTAGCTAACCTCAGTTAAAATTGATCCCTCCTGGGGTTGATTACAGATGTCCATGGACGGCAGTGGCCACTTACCATCAAGTGGACTGCACGCTCGTTTGCTTATTCCATATTGTATAAAAATATATTTATTAACCAGACTGATAGCTATAAACTAAACACATCATGTTCATTATCAACTCACTATTCTAATTTACTTTGGATATTTAACTTATTACATGTATTAAAGGGAACAATGTAAGTAGTATGAAATTAATACAAGCAGTGGTGTTCGTGAGACTAATTAATGCTTGTAACGTTGTAAATGATTTTAGCGGTTAAAATAGTTCTTTTGTGGATGCCCTAGTCGAAGCCAATGGTATGCAATTCCAATCCAGTGGTAATGTAAGAAAAAATATTGTAACTGTCAAAATTGTTAGTACCGTCTTAAGCATAAAAAATATAAGTCTTAAACATATATAATATTAAAAAAGACATTTCATTGAAAATAGCAAAGGGACGGAATGTTTATTACTATATTTTTTTATATATCGATATTACGTGTTGCCTAAAAGTTTTCATGTCCTTTCCCAGTAGGGTAACCAAAGGCCCTGGGGCAAAACATAAACTACCCCAAATAAAATATATGGT
This sequence comes from Cecropterus lyciades, assembly GCA_002930495.1. Lineage (NCBI taxonomy): Eukaryota > Metazoa > Arthropoda > Insecta > Lepidoptera > Hesperiidae > Cecropterus > Cecropterus lyciades. Next base: position 265,222 of record MOOZ01001474.1, on the reverse strand, counting down.
TTATTTATATTCTGAATGTGGAAAAGTTTTCACTAGTTCAATTTATAGTTTGTACGTCAGAATCCGAGGGGCCCCCTGAGCTTGGGGGCCCCGTAGCATTGCCCCGTGTAGTCCTCTATTCACTTATGGACAGGAAAGTTTTTAAAATATAGGTACATACATAATAAGATGATTTGTGATTACGTTCAGGCGATAGTAAATAATGTGCAAATTACTAAATTAAATTATGTTTCACGATATTCGGTAAAAGTAGGTCAGTAACGTATATTTAAGTATGTTTTTACAGTGTTCTTCTGATATATATACGTTAAAAAATTAACGTGTTTTTGCTATCGATAAAATAATTGGATTAGCTTAGAGACTACAGAGACTTGCAATTCTAATATTAGCAAGCACAATTTTTCGCTCTTCTTTGCGAGTATCGTTCTTTAGATTAAGAACTACTGAATAGATATTAAATTAGATGTTAATGTTTAATTAGATATTAATTACATTTTCATAAAGTTGCTTTTATTATATTGGATTCTACGTTTTAATTAGGTATTTGTTAATTTAGCTTAGATATAATAAGATTAAACTGGAGTCTCGCTTTAATAATTAAGCTCCTTTAAAATGACCCCCCCGTAGCGATGCCCTTAATTAAAAATATACACTATACTCACACCTTAATAAAATTAATATATAAAATGTTTTTAAAAACAAGCTTTTATTTCAATGCACTGAAAAGAAAAAAAGTAACATTTTAAAGTCAAACCCATCATTTTGATGCATTATACAAGTTTATATTATATGGAAGCTTGTCGCGAGATTTTTCACATTAGATTGATTAAGATTCCAGACTTATTCTCATGACAAGCTTTTATATATATTGTATAGTTATAATTGTATAATGATACCCATATTGAATAAGTTACAGAAAAATATATCTTTCATTTTTGCTGGTGGCCATCTTGGATTAGAATTTTTATTGCATAGTATATTGAATCCTAAAAGGTAAGCCCCTTCAATTGATACCCATAATGGGTGGGTTGTACGACAATATGTAATCTTCAATTACTTCAAGGCAGCCATCTTGGTATTGATTTTTTTTCTATGGTGTAGTGTATTATACATGTTGAGCCCTTTCATTTGATACCCATTTTGGTGGGTTGTAAAAAATATATATGTATATCGCCATTTTTTGCACCGGCCATTTTAGATTACAACAATATTAATCACATATAATTGCATTGTCATCAGAACTTAAGGTGTGTTCCAGATTTCAGCTCAATTGGACACTGAGAAGTGGGTTAAATTCAGCTTGCAAAATTTGAACTAAGCATACTTACATACAAACATTTTAAGTTCAATAAAATATATATATTTACATAAATACCTACATCATTTGATGTTTATACATCACAAAACTTCAGTTCAATGCGATTACAAGGCAATATTTGTTCCAACAAAACCGAGAAAGGTGTCGACAAACAATATACGTATTGTTATCTACGTACACCTTTGAACATTGTTTGGTATACTCGCACATAAATATAGGTTATTTTGTATTATAAGGGTAGGTGTAAGATTACAGTAACACGCGATCCGAGGAACTTATTATTAAAAGAGCCTTACAACTTTCCGTCATTATTTCCCAATATGAGGAAAGTTCACGAGGGCACTCACTCCAGCTTTGTTTTTTTTTTTTTGTTATAAGATTGTAGTAGTAAATGTGCCTGTTATCAACCTGATAGTAAGTGGTCACTGGTCACTGATGGTCTTGGACATTTGTAAGCAATTTCATATACCTACAATAGGGGTTCTATCTAAAGTCAATCAGCGATGCGTTGCTACTCCTGAGGACTATGATAGTCGCTGAATATGAAAGTGAGCAACCACATCTTTCTATCGAAATGCAAGAACTGCTTCATGCTAGAAATAAGGGTGGCGGTGGTACGTCCTACCCGGATGCAGAAGTGTTTGCTGTTATTTTTACCGTTTTATCCATTTTTTTAACAAGGTGTTGTTAGAACGGGTATATATGATTCATCTCTTACCATCCGTTACACCTACTGCTAGCGTAAAGTAGTTCTTGCTTCTCGGTGGAAGGATGACGTTGCCATATGAGGCGACCACCTTAACTCACGGGAGTAGCAAAGCATCTGTGATTGACTTCAGATAAAACCTTGTTCTGTATGAAGTTGCTTTACGATTGCTCGTCAGCTACTTGAATCTTATGTTGGCAACACCAAGAAAGGAATGAATGGGGTAACACGGAGTGAAGATACTTGAGTTTCGGAAACTGTTTTTGAACTGGTTAAACTGATTCTTCCAGGACTTCACTTAAAAAAAACTGAATTGTTAGTATAACAATGTGATCTAAAGTATTGTATCACTGATTAAATGTTTAATCAACGCTCAGTCATTAGTGACGCAATAAATATTTTTATACCCTCTCTATCCGTTTATTACAATCAATGAAGGAATTAGAGCATGCTCGTTTTTATGTTTTAACTGTTGAGGGAGGTAATAAATTTTGTACGTTTCGGATTTCATTTTAAAATGAAAAGTTTCATCTCATTATTTACTACGAGTACATTAGAAATACTTAAATTGAAGTAATTTTACTTAAATTCTCATTTAAAGTTCATGAAGTAACTTGATTCTTTATAATCTTATTTTATACTTCGGATTTCAGGCCTACGCATAGCATATTTCAAAGTAAGTCTTGTTTCAATTTATTAATTCAAATCCAGAAATACAACAGAAGCTCTGATTGAAGAACCTTTTGATGTTCAACTTCGCTCTATCTCCTATTTCTGAATTTTAGTTCGAAAGGGTTGCTTTAACAATGATTACAACGGATTTAAAAGAAGCTCTGCCGATTTGGGATTGATTTCAAAAGTTACGTAGAAATATTTTACAATATGTATAATAGTAGTTGGAAAGGTGATAAAACTAGTACGCTTTGACTGGGGAGATAACATCGTCACAGCTATTTGTAACGTAAAGATAATCTGGCATCTGTCATTGTCATTGGTAGGACTCTTGTTCTCTGCGGAGTTGGTTACAAAATTCGATAAAGGTGACCATGCAACTTAAATTTTAATGAAAAGTAAAAAGTTACTCGTCGAGATAAAGGTATCTCTAGTGTTATGGGACTAGATATGTATTTCTAATAAAGCAAAATACTCTTGGTACACAAGTAGTTTTGAGTTTCTTACTCTTTTTGTCTTCAGATAACTTTTAACAATGTTTGTTGGTAAACTCGCCGTTATTAACCGTAACGTGATACTCATAACTATGATCAGGAACTGTTCATTGATCAATCAAACAAGTAACAGTGCCGGCCTAGGACAAGTTTTAGGATGGAACGAGATTCTATTATGGCGCCCCCTTGAAATTTATATAATTTTGACACCTGTGTCTTTGCAATTAATTGACGACTATAAAAAAGGGTCACCAAATCTATTTTAATCACATTGAAGTAACAAATGTGCACGCAGTCCATCTTATGGTAAGTGCTCACTGCCGCCCCTGTAAGCAACTTCACATAGAACAGAAATCTGAAGTCAATTAGAGATGCGTTGGTATTCCCGAGGACTAAGATAGTCGCCTCATATAAAAGGGAACCCGCAACCACACCTTTCCACCGAAACGCAAGAACTACTTCACGGTAGAAATACTTGTAGCTGTGGTACCTCCCCAGTCAAATTACACTGGTTCTACCATCTGATGTGTTTCTTCCGCTCTCTAAGTATGCCGCCCTCTGGAACCTGGCGCCTGGACCTGCCGCTCCGTTCGTCCCAAAGCAGGTCCTGCCCTGTTAAATAAAACAATATTTAAGTTTAACATTTTCTATTGTCTATTTAGAATAATGTAGGGTTTTAACAGTGAAACAATATTTTTTGTATATGTGTATAATATTTACCATGTCTGAATGATTTTTATACGCGATCTTTGATATGGAAATCTGACGACACTACACAGGTCTACTACGCAAAGGACTAGGATTCAATTTCCGACCAAACAAATATTAAACTAGCAAATAAGAGAATATATTTTTTTTCAGGGTGTTTGTGTGTTTATTTATCTGTGTTCACACAGAAAATAAACACACAAAATAAACCCCTGAAACACAGGGTATCCTAGCGAAGAAAAAGAGTAGAAAGGCAGTAGGACTTATTAACTATGTACACTTTAAAATTTTAAAACAAAATTCTCTTAAGTGGTGAAATATGTATGTCGGTCTTGGCATTAATATAGTAGAGTTACCTATTTAACACGCAGAGCTTCGTTGAAAGACGTAAATATGCTCGACACTTCGATAACAAATGCATGAAAAAGAAAAACGCAAACTTCTTTGAGTGTCTCGACGATTGAATGGATCCGGGTCAAGGGTGGCGTTTAAGCTGATATTATAGAACGATTTGCGAGTCCTAGTCCAGCCAGGCGTAATAGTTAAGATCACGCGATCTCTAATTGTTTGCCTTCGATAATGCCGTGCTTCGATTCGAGCTTAACTCCTTTAATCTATAGTAAAACCATGTCCATACTCTTGTTTTCATTTCATGAAAAATGGCCTGAAGATTAGATTGTACTGCAAGTTGATTAAATTATGTATGTATGTAGGTCTTAGGACTAACGGTCGTTTATGGTTAATTTTTTCACCATGAAAATAATAACAAATAATCGTCACGGCTATTGCTTTTGAATGGGTGTTCGTGTGTTTACGCTTACATATTTTCATGCGTGTGTGCGTTAGATTTTCGTCCGGGAAGTCATGTAAAATGTACGTGGTGTGCGTGTATGCCATTAATCATCTGTGAGTTCATCGAAAACCATCAAATTCATCTTAAAATCAATTTATTAAATAAAATTATCTAAATACTACAAGGCCGGATTTACCTGAGCTCCGTTCCACGGATCATTAACGCAATATCGCAAGACCAAAATATAGCAAAATTATCTACAAAATACGCACTTCTTTTTAAGAATTCGACTCACTTATATATGAGTCTATCATCTTATTCCTCGAGAGTAGCAACGCATCTGTGATCGACTTTAGATAGGACCCCTGTCTTATATGAAGTTGCTTACAGATGTCCATGGGCGGCAGTAATCTTCGTCTGCTTCTTTAGTCTGATAAAAAAAAAAACTTATACCAGAATTTTAATACCAAATCTTAAGGTTTAACTATTTGTGAGATTATATTTACTGTCCTAATTTTTTATCGTTAGTTAGAACACTTATTACATTATCGATAATTTGTTCGTATTATTTGTTGGATTGCAGAAAGAATGATGTATGGTGGTAAAGTAAAACATTTTCAATACACGTCCAAAACACGGAACTGAAGCGCTTTAATTTAAATGTATGAAGCGTTATAATTAATATCGCTTCCAAAGTTTCTTGATACTATTAAATTTAATAAAATATAATATTCGCGCCTCGTTAAAACATTATATAATAGAGTTGAGGCTTACACGTGTACGTGTACATGAAGGTGAAACACATTAACGATGTAACAACTAATGAGCTGCTCCACGTGGAAATGCTCTTAATTTTCTCGTCTTAGTTTTCTTAAAGATATCCTTGTTACTTAAACGGTTTAATTAATTATTATATATATATATCACTGGATATCTCCAGTTGGTGTACTCTTGTGATCGTTGTAATCAAATATGATTCTTGACTACAATTCAATTATGGTCACTATTCGCCAAATCACCATATATTAGACGGATAATCTAACATGGGTGTGGAATTGTGGATTAATAGGGATAATATATATACCATCTGGTAATATGGTAAAGCCTTCGGCACATGTCGTGTCAGCTGCCAAACAGAAAAACTAGGCAATTTGATGTAAATCCAAAACATAGAAGAACCTTAAGTAATTAAATTCTAGAGATAGAAATTTATTATCTTGAAGTATCGTTAAAGGAGTATAAATTATATCGTTAAAGGAGTGGTCGCGTATTGCTCCTGATTTCTGTTTTAGTGTACATTGGTGTATTATTACGGCGCAACGCAATTTTGGCAATAAATGACTAATAGAAAGCAGTAAACCTTTTCATGTTAAACTTTTAAGTGGAAAAAAAATAAAGATTTGTTTTCCAACAACAAGCAACAACAACAAGATACTCCGACTTCCAGCGAAGAAACGAATAATAATTATCTTAAAGGATGTAACGAAAAAGAAAAAGTACCTATGCAAGAACTTTAAAGTGAATATCATAATTCGTGACTATATTAAAACTAAGAATATACCTCAGTTGCGAGCTACTTTTCTAGCTATGAATGAAATGACTCTGCTTCCGCCTTTTCCTTTTCAACGGTAATATGAGGGAAGCAGGGCACCGAGTCTATTCGTACTATGTTATTATATAGATAAATTCAAAGAGTAGCAATTAAGTTTGAATAGATAAGTGATAACATACGAGGACGAATCTGTTCTTTGAATCCAGGAAAAATAGTAGTATTAACCGAAAAGATCTTGTAATAAAAAAATGTAATATCAGTTCTTTTGAGTACAAATAAATATTAATTGTTCAATAGCTGTAATTAAAATGAAGCGCTTTTAATATTTGTTGGCGACACAATACAGAGAATTTACGACAATTTCTATTTTACTTTTTTGATGTATTACAGCTGTTAAACTTTTTAATATTTCACTCTAATTGAAATTTGTTTAAACGGGATTGTAGGGTATTTTTAAATTAAGGCACATGTTTTATGAATATTTTTGAAAATAAAACGTGCTCTAGATATTAGGTATTTATTAATAATAAAAAGTACCATATCTACTTAATCTATATTTACCCTACTGCGTATGAAAGAAGATGACATAATTGTCATAATCATTAGAATCGTTTCAATTTGCAGGATGACATCTATACTAATATATAAAAATGAGATGGTGTATGTCACCAGTACGTAACCAGTGGAAACTTCACTAATCTTAGTATTATTTTTACTGTATTTTGGCTGTATACCATGTAATCGTTTGTTTCCCAAATTTAAATAAAATAAAAAAAAGTCGATGTGTCTGCTTGATGACTCAATCACGCAAGTACCACTGGTCTGATTTACATAAAATTTTGCATGAATTTTGCATGGTTATTTATATGTTGATTTACCTTGTTAACTTATAGGCTTGTTAACTTATACTTTTGATTTCGATATTTATATACCCAACAAACTTTACTTTTCACTAGTATATGTTGAATTAAATGTCTTATAAATTGCTTATATGTTATTCTTTCGTACAGATTAAACTTTGCTCATTTACTTTTTATTTTGGCAAGTTTTTTATGTTGTGTCTGTATAGATTTGCCAAATTAAAAAAAGTAAATCAGTAAAGTTAAATATGAATGAAAGGATAATATATAAGCAATGATAAGACAGTTAATTCAACGTACATAATAGGTAAGTACTCAGTTATGTTTCCTAGTAAAAAGTAAAGTTTGTTGGGTATGTAATTACATTGTGGATTGAATTTGATATAATTGTGGATCTCAATACTTTATAAAGCCATCATTTTAACCGATTGCAACATAGGACAAGGTACTAAATTCGACTGTTTTTATATGAATTTGACGGGCTTATTAACAAGAAGTGTTTTTATAGGATAACACTTTCAGATGACTATAATACAAAATACCCAACTGCCAATTTGTTTTAGCAATCGAGTTTTTGTTTTCATAATAATTTCTTGTTTAAAGTAAATTCTTCTAACACAAAATATAAAGAAAATGTCGCTTGGGCATTGTGTTTTGTTGTTACTAAGAATATTAAAACTACAACTTTTAATACAATTTTGTAGGCAATGCTACGAGTTACGAGAATGAAGCCGTAGCACATGTAAACGACCACGCTTATGTATCTACCTGCCTGAAATAGTAACACGTATTGCATGTGAAATAAACATTTAACTTTTATTGCATATTAATACAGAGAATTGTGCTGTTTCAATTTCCTTTGCACATAATTAGGTTTGTATAAGAGGCAAATAAGTAAATATAATAGATTTTTTATCGATTTGTAAAAGTTCTATAATAGTTCAAATTCTATTATTATTATTTATTTTCAATACTAAAATATAACATTTGCATAATATTTCGTTTGTAGATATTTGAGTTAGTTTCTCTGTAGTTCCTGGACTTATCCCTGTAGTTCCGAGACTAGAACAGGACTATGGTATCCACTGCCTGTTGCAAGAGGCCACTAAAAGGGGGCTTCTGGGGTTGCGGGTGAAAGGAGTGGGAGCTTGAACCGCCTGGCCACCGATCCCGGGAAGGACGGCGGTATGTGGGGTCGCATACCGTAGTAATCACCAGATGGTGCGGTGGACTCTTACGCGCATCTGGGCCGAGCCCGACGGGGCTATGCGCTTAGAGGATTCCAGTTGCTTTCCTTTAGAAATCCCAGTGTTGTATTCACAGTGGGTAAGAGATCCTCATAATTCGACGTCGCTGCCACGGTGACGGGTACCTTTTCAAGGTTTTCCTCTCGAGAACAAAAAAAAAGGTATTGGAGTTACATTAGTCAAATCAATTTCTATATATCCTGACAGTATGAAAGATGTAAAATATCTCATCACATATTCAAACAATACTTTTCAACAACAAACACACAAATAACCATAAATTCTCATGTAGTGTTCCTAAGTAAGAAATACGCCATATTTGCAACTGATACGTAGCTCGATAAGCAAGCATTTAGCCGTCTGCTATAGCTAATGTCTATCTACATAAAATTTGCACTGCTTCAGGTTGTTCAGGTCTAGGTCATAGCTTAGATACGGTTAGTCACGAACAGCATGGGTACATTTAAAGTTACATGGATTAGCAAGCGTTTTATAAACTATTTTCATATTAACAAATTAAACTCACATTCCCTTACTTCAGTTTTGTTGTGTTATTTTAATGAAGTTGTACATTTTGATGTAATTGATATTGAATCTTAAGTAAGTATCTTAAGTAAAGTAAAATTAACATATCATGAGAAATAAATGGCGGATAATGAACATTAAAAAAGTAAGGCTACCTTTTGGCTGTTGTTTCCGTTTTTTAAACGAATTCCTATTATAAAATATGAACTGAAACTGAAAAAAAGATCCTCTTATTGTATTGACGACCCGCGTGGCGGAGAGATTACCATACCGGTCTGACACGCAGTGGGTCCCGGGTTGGATCCCCGGCCAGACAGAAATCTGAATGATGAGTTTAGATTTCTGTTCTGGGTCGGTGTTTGTGTATTCGTCTTTGTGTGTCCATGGCACCCACGACACAGAAGAAAATCCTACTGTGCGGCTATGAGTGTAGAAAGCGTTTAAAAAAAGCGTTCTTAAAACAAATCATCATTTTGATTACGTCAGTTTCTATATACATAGTTGTAATCACGCGAAAGCTAACTTAATTATACCCATGCATGTTACTTGAATGTATTTTGAAAAAGACGCATACTGTTCTTGTGTCAACCGTGTACCTACGTGTACACACGATGCGAATACTAGAGTTTTTAGGTCGGCCCCTTTGAATCCACATTTTCCGACGACTGCTCTTAGAGTGTTTGTGAAAAACATAAAGTAGGTACGACATCAGACGTTAGTGTTAACTCGTACTTCCTGTGGCATTAACATAATTATCAACAGCGAGAATTAATGGATACAAACAACGTGTTACTGATAGATAAGTAATTTTATTTTGTAAATGAGTATTTGGAATGTTCAATTAAAACTGAATAACCTCAGCTAAAGTAGGCACTTTTTAAACCGCTATCGTCAATAATTCAATCTTAATATATATAAATTACTTATTAATAGATACTGCAATCGATGTTTCTCATTTATGTTGTAATTGTATTCATATTGCATGCTTGTGCAGTGAATAATTTATTGAAGTATAGAACTATTTTAGTTTTTGTAATAAATACCTACACAGTAGATAGAAGATAAGTTTCCCAGAAATATTGCAATATTATAAAGCCAACTACGTTTATAGACTACATATCACCGTCTAACACATAAGCCTACCATGAAACATAATGAAGTATACATGAGCTTTTCGCTACGCTCTCAAAAAAGCACAAGTAATTGAAATGTAGAGTCACTAAAATTGTTATAATCATAGTTGGTGAGGTGTAACATTTAAAACTCCATTGAAACAGTTAGCCCGTATATTTGTTGATTAATTAATTTATTTGTTATGTAATAACTATATCGGGTGATTCTTGTTTGGGTATTGAATTCAATTACTTGCAGTGCCTGTTAATACAAAATATTCTTTAGATACGGCGATGTTTTCATAGGCAGCTCGACACAACAGATTTTCACAGCAATTTATTTTATAAAAAAGTTGTTGGTGTGTTTCTTAGTACTAAATGTTAGGGTTTATTACCCAACTGCCAAAAGGAGGGTTATGTTTTCAAGTATGTACATAAGTAGGTACATATGTACCTATTTGCATGCCAATTTGACGCAACATGTATGCTCTATTATGAAAAATCTTGGTGTAATTACCCTTTGTTTGGTACCTTTAAAATGTACATTAAAATTATTATGAGTTATTATGCTTATTTTTAATTGTTCAATACCTCTTTGTATACAATATTGGATGTAGTGTTATTATCTGGTAGCAAAATGTATAGTTTTATGCATATCCAACCCGAGATATACCAACATATAATATATCTGATTATGGGAAAAACATTCTTTTTTAAATCAATGCCTCCTCTTGTACCATACCATTATCTATAAAAAAACGGCAGAAAAATCACGTTTGTTGTATAGGAGCCCCCTTAAATATTTACTTTATACTGCTATTGGTACATATTGTTATAGCGGCAACTGGAATATATTATCTGTAAAAATTTCAACTGTCTGCCTATCACGGTTCATGAGATACAGCTTGGTGATGGACAGACGGACAAAGGAATCGATGGACAGCGGAGTCATAGTAATCAGGTCCCGTTTTTACCCTTTGGGTACGGAACCTATACTATATACCTAGTAGTTTAGGAGTCTATAGAAGACTAACAACGTGTCCCATAATTGATATAAGATATAAGCTATCCTGTCTTTCGAGTTGGATCAAACTGCACACGGTGTGCAATTTTCATTGAAATCGGTTTAATAGTTTAAGAATATATAGCGGACAAACACCGTGACACATAATTTATGTAAGATATAAGCTATCCTATCTTTCAAGTTGTATCAAACTGCACACGGTGTGCACATTTTATTGAAATCGGTTCAATAGTTTAAGAGCCCATCGCGGAAAAAACACCGTGAGACATATTTTATATACATATGTTAAGATAAGCTATCTTTTCTTTAAACTTGGATGAAACTGCACACGGTGTGTATATTTGATCGAAATCGGTTCAGCGTTTCCAGAGTTTAACCCGGACAAACAACGTGGCACGTAATTTATATATATTAAGATATTATTTTATTTTAATTAATATGGATTTTTACAATATAATATTATTTTAATAATAAGATATTATTTTATTTTCATTGATATATATTTTTACAATAAAAACGTAGAGAAAAGGCATGCAGTCTACCTGATGGTAAGTAGCCACTACCACCCATGGACATCTGTAATCAACTCCAAATAAATTTATTCTAATCTGACGCTACCCATATTTGCGCTGCTACCCTAAGGACTAAGTTGGAGTGCTTTTTTATACTAAAACCTAACGATAAGGCAGTCGGACAGCCTGATGGAAAGTAGTCACCATCACCTATGAACATTTGCAACACCAAACGATTCGCAAATGCATCAGCGGCTTTAAAAGAGAACTCTTTTCGCACCTTTTTGAATAGCCCCATGTCAAGCTGTGTTCGCATAAGCTTCTGATACGTATGTCTCCCTTACCACATGTTTTAAACAAGATTAAAGCAGATCTTAACATTGTTATTATTAGGTAGAAGGCAATGTGGCGATGTTGCCTCCGGAGTCGAACCACCACCTTTAAAACAAATTAACATTGTAATCGTACAATCCGATGTTAAATTATACATGCTAGTATGAGTATTGATCGTTTTTAAAATAAAGAACAGATTTTACTAAAATCGATTTACAAAACAATACCATTATCTTTTACAAAAGTACAATTACGAT
>MOOZ01001474.1:214295-238836 GCA_002930495.1 Cecropterus lyciades | reverse complement strand
CCTTTCACAACGCGCGATAAGGAACTTCGTTCCAAAATACATATCTATGTCATTCTACAAACTAAGACGATTCCAATGATATGTCATATGCGTGCGTGCCAAAAATATAAACATACATACATACGAACATTTATACATACGCTCGAAAAACATTATACTATGTTCTGACGCAGTCGGCTTAAATCCCATAAAATAATTAACTGCAATGTATTTAATATTTTAGTATATAATTATTGCTAGTTTAGCATATAACGGTAGGTACAGACGCCTTCTACGCAGACGTTTCATCCCTCCCAGTTACTCAACTTGTGGCAAATATAAAATGTCATTCCATATATTATTTACAATATCCCTGCTTATCAGAGCTATTAGAGCTTTATTAGACCTATACATTGCATGCATTAATTACGCATAAACGATGTTTAACATAAGTTACAAAAGTCATTGAATTTTGTTGCTTTGTGTGCTTGTGTCGTCACCTAGCGGACAATCGTCAAGATTACTCACTCACTGATGAGGTAACGAGAATAGTCAAACTGCCCGGTGCACCTCGTTGGAAATCACCGCGCCCCAACTGAGTCAGCGCGGTAATCAACGTTGCTAACTATATCCTAACCTTCACGCATAACAGATGGCGTTAGTTGTGGGTTTAAGTGAATCATATGTAAAAAAGGAATAATAACCGCATTTGTTTAGTGTTAAATTAGTACTTTATTGACTATTAGTATAAGTATTTGTTACATTCATGTTGCTTGGTACAATAAATATAAGTTAAATACTTGACATATCAATGACATACTTAAATCTACTTACTAATTACGTGTTAAAATTGGGAAAAAAAGTAATAAAGCTTTTAATTCATAAAACATGACAGCATATTTGTTAATTTTAACTACCTACCTTTCGAAAAAATAACACCTGTTTCTTTTTCTTAATACAAGACCTATTTTAAAAGTCTGCCAATTCTAATTTGTAGGTACTTAAGTATATAATAAATACAGTTTGATCAAGGCACGATTTATTTCGAATGCAGGATTTTTTCCTGTTATTCATTAATTATTATTTTAAAATATTATTTATTTGATAAAATATTATGTCTTGCTCTAAAATATGGGAAGGGAATTACTGTTTACGGCCTGATGTGTATTATGACTTGTTGGACGCACATTTAGATCTATTTAGCATTCCATCTTTGTTTAAAACAGGATGCGACTATAATGTTTATGAATAAATTATTCCCGAAAAAGACAATAGCAGATAGATATAAAAATAATGATTGTACACAGGCAGTTCACACAGTGTAGTTGGAAAAGTAGATAGTGTGCCTACACTCATGTTATTTTTTGACAGAAGCGTGTTATTTTACATTTCTTTCAGTCCATATACCAAACCGTTGTCAGACTCTGAAGAGGTCAGGACAATAAGGTGTGCATTGTTACCGGTTAACGTATTCTCCATCCCCTTAGGTTGTTTACTGTCAGCTCCATAAAAACAGCTGTTTCGTTATCAAATCACTATTGTTACGTGATTTTTACCCTTTTTACCTGGAAAGGTAGACCTACCTTTCATTTGTAACGAGATCTTTACACTTACAAATATTCATTTTGTGAAGACATTGAATTTAAAAAGTAACGTGGCTATCGCTACGTTGCTTTTTTGTTCGGGAATTTTTTATATTTATGTTTATGTTGCAATTACAAGTATAAATTATAATAATCCATGAGTCTTCAAGTATTGTCAAGATGTCATATAATATATATTATTTGCTATCGTACATACCAAATATGAAAAATATCGTTTTATATTCAACCAATATCATCAAAATTTGACAATGATTAATAACACAGTATAATTATACGTGGATATGTGCCCGTAAAATGTATTTTGTAGATTATTTAAATTATACTAATATCTAGCAACGAAGCCATTTTAAAATTAATACAATTACATATTTATAAAATAATTTCGGAAACTGTTCGGACACTAGAATATGAAACAGCATCGAAGATTTTTACGTACGCATGCATATTCTAGGTTTATTTACAAACGTTAAAAGAAGAAAATATATTATACAAATATTATTTTTATTTGAATTATTTCATTTATTTACCGCTATAAAATTTTGGTAACTAAGCCTCAATGTATCAACGCTCTTCTCCCTGTGTGAGAAGGTGAATAAAGTCGAGAGAGAGCTCAGAATACAAGTTGGGAACTTGGGATGACGCGGCCGGGAACGGGGGGCCCGGGAACGATTCATTGATCCGAACAATCTCGGCTGAACGACAAGGACCAACAATAGGGAGCTCACCACATATCATTGTCTCTTTCTTTCACTCTCGCCTTTCAATAAAATTACTTTCCTTTATTAAAAATATTCATACGGTATTCATTGTACGACAATACGAAAAATTACGAACAAAAGTAACGTGGGTATATCATTTTAAGTATTAAAAGAGACATCATGTAGGTAACACGGTCTGCCAAAAAAAAAAAACAAATTAAGTAATAACAAAATAACCTTCATAGTTATAATATTTACTATGTGAGAACGTATTATTTTGTTCGCGTTGAGTACAAAAATAAAAACAAACAAAATACGATAGTGCGGTGTATAATGTGAGAAAGGGAGACAAACATCGGGCATTCCGACATCGAGTTGAGTAAAAGCGCGCCATCTCTGTCATTCAGGCGGCGGTTCGCACGAGTTCGTTGAGTCGCCGCCACGCGTGCCCGTCCGTTGTTGCACATCGACGTCAACCGCTTTCAGTGCTATAGCGCGTTCCTCCGCGCTGAATTCACATAACCTAAAAATTTAACTATTCAGATAAAAATTAGTAATATTCATTGCGGTTACAATATAATACTCATGTTTACCTCAAGTTTATAAATTTTGTGGTGTGAAGTTAACGCCCAATCGAAGGGCGTTCGTTGAGTGTATTTTTGTGTAACACAAAGTAAATACAAACGGCAAGCTGTGGGGATCAGGGGCCTTTTTTTTGCCGCCGCAGGGGATGTACTATCCTGTGAGTATACTTCTTAATTTTCGTACGCATCTGCTAGTCTAAGGGCAAGAAATAACGCTATGCCTCATAATTGTTCGAATAGGCAGCTGATCGTCTATAGTAATACGCAAAACAGACTAAAAATGATGGCGCATGGCGTTACAATTGACCACAAGAAGATATTAACGTAAAAAAATGTATAATCCATAATGTATTTATACAAATTTTATCAGTGTATATTAGACGCACAGTAAATCCACAGTGAACAATCGTAATTACGCCAATGACAAGGTAGTGAAGTTGCCTGCTGTTGTTAGTGGGATCATAAACACAAAGATGCCGATATAGTACATACATAATAGTATCAGAGAGCGTCATTATTGTCTCCTTGGCTCAAATAAATAGAGCATTCCTTAGATTATTTTCGTATACGGGTGCGTACTGTACTATTTGCCATGAATTTTTAACAAGCTTATAATATGATGGCTTTCGTAGGTATTACCTTAGCTGATAGTTTCAAGTTTTACACCGAACGGTTCCATTGTTGTGACATTGAACTGTGAATGAAATTCATTGTTGCTGTTCTTTTCCGCAGTAGGGCTGTTAACCTTTGTCAGACAGAGAAACAGTAACGCATGATAATTAGGTATTACTAGGAATATTCACTGTTGGAACCGAACCACTAGAGTTCTAATGTAAACAGAGCATATCGTGAATATTAAACGGAATGCATTATTGCTTTGCATGCAATGTTGCTCGTATAATGAAAGATTCTTCTCGTACCGACGCACTATACCGTTGCAATTTTTACTTGTTTGGAGCACACGATACGTACCTATTTATAGTTTGGTCGCCCCTCGCAAACTGCTACTCGGGATGGAAACATCACCCTTTCTTTAGTATTATTAATAAAACAGGCCGGCATCTGCTTGTGCAAAACTTTTATAATTTCTATGCTAAACGGGTTGTAAAAATTCGTCCTTGTTATGGTTGAGAAAGGAAATATGCTGTGAAAACATAAATATGTAAATCAATATTTAACTATAATCAAAGTTATATAAAAACAATAGTTATTGTTTAGTTATTAATTTATAATAAATACGAACACAGGTGTTACTATGTAAGAAAAAATATTGAGGAAAAATGACTTTATTCAGATTATTCCAGTTTAATATATAACTATGCATTTTTGATATTTGACCCCCTTAGTTGTAATACGCATTTTTGTATCTACGGATTCATTTATCAACAGTAAGTACGTAATTTAATATGAAGTATTTATAGTGGTTTAACCAGTTACCGCCAAAACGATTATTTTGCACGATAACGACAGAACAGAAGAAAAGATTATGAAAATGCAGTTAGTTTTAGGCTCGTTGGGCTCAAGGTGAACCCGCAGACGCCAACCACGGCTTGTTATGTTGTATCCAAGCGTCCTAAATTCCGTCGGATAGTTTCACGTACGCCTGGAAAACTTGCAAGTTAAAAAATAATTAGTTATTATATTACAAACGTATCATTGCCAGATCTATCCAAGGGGCTCAAAATCTCACGGGGGCGGATATATTTCCGAAATAGGGAACGTAAGCCCATCCTAACATGTAAGACTACGTCCTTCTTATTGTTAAAGCCTTTTTTGCTTTCCACTGATTACACTGTTTAATGTAATCAATAAATGTGTAAATATAGTTATATGGGGAAATAGTAGATCACTCCCCTAATTTCCGCATAAAATATAAAAAGAGGATGAAAAATAATTAGAGACAGTATTTCAAACCATACATGTATTGTGTAAGGTTTCATTACTTTAACTTCGTTTGTAATTTTGTAAAAGATGAAAGATTCGGTGAAAATATTCTAAATAGATTTGCGGTATAAAGTGCCTAACTTATCATAATAATATTATAAATGCCAAACCGTGACAAACTACGTAGTATGTGTGTTTTTTACACTTTCACACGAAAATTACTGGTGGGATTTCGTTGTTACTTGGCGTATAGATAGTTTATGACCTGGATTAACATATGGGGTACTCATAACCGTGATAAACGTGACCGTAGCGGGTGGAGTCGCGGGAATAAACTAGAATTTGAAATAGACAAAGTTAAAAATAAGCTAATCAAAGGTTAAAGCTACAAAAACTTTCTGAATCTCACACCTATAAAGGCAACTCAAATTGTGACTGTTATTTTTTATCGAATATTTCGGTAGCTATGTACGACTTTCACGTATTGTTAATATTTATTTATGTATGTAAGTTACATTTATGAATAATATAGATAAGGCATGTATGTTAACGCGTATGAGCCTGCGGGCATGATGGTAGCTGTAATTTGATATTTCGTTGCTATATTTCATCGTATAAACTAAAATTAATCAAAACATTAGAAATAAATCTAACTTAGTACTTAGCACTTTTCATTAAAAATCCCCTAATGTAGTTATATTCTTAGATCAGCATAAAATACGCGATACCCAATCCTTAGGACAATATCCCGCATTGGTGTTGTCACTTGTCACATTTTGACGGCCATTATGGTTGCAATAAGGAGGAATTATTCACATACCGCCCTTTGTTCACGTGTCGACTTCGCGATCTTGTTTTGTTCCAGCCGGGTCGACTACCTGTCCGCCAAATATTATTACCGTACAAGCAGGTATCAGATTAGCTTCTCTGGCTGTGACATCTTTGTAGACAGTATTAAATTCCAAGAAAGTGCTTGGAATTTAATACTGTCTACAAAGATCTCGGAATTTAAAGCAAGTTCCTATGATAAACTTTATGACTAACTGGACTGGACACATTTCACAATAATTTACTTAAATACTATAAATAATAGTAATCGTTTCTATGTTACATTAAAGCGATTTACCTAAATTTGTAATCTGATAATTATAGTTTCAGTGACTACGAACAATATATCCCAACTTAAACTATCATAAGTTCTGTTAGAGTGGAAAACTTAATACCTACATTGTTAAGTACTTGAGCAATTAGCATTTATAAACTATTTACATAATTTATATTATAACGAATGCTATAGTCGGCGCCTGCCAGCTTGTGAAATAGAAATTAAGTTTTAAGAAGTTTTAAGTTTTATCTCCGTTAAACTCTAATGTTATCGTAAAACATTAGAGTAATGATCATTAGAAATGTCTCTCTCCGGTAAACATCGTATAATATATTAATAACGTTGATGACGTTGCCAATAACTAATCGTTACTCTTTGTTTCGTGGATAATTCGTTGTTGTTATTAAAGTTTTTCTATTAGGGAAGTGCCAAACAAACATTGTTCCGTCTGATTGTTATATTTTTTATAACATTGAAGTAGTATGCAGTCCATGAGATGGTAAGTGGTTACTGACGCACATGGACGTCTTAACAGATGTTCTGTTCAACAGAAGTTCTATTTGAAGTCAATCACAGATGCTTTCTTAGTGTTCCTACTTCCAAGCACTAAGATATTACGTGCCTCATATTACGTGAACCAGAAGACGAAAGAAACGATCAATTTATACGGCAATTGTGTTCACGTTCGAGATACATACATTTGTATGCACTAGAATTTTTAATAGACTAATAAATACATATTTTTCTATCCATTACATTTAATTATTATGAACAATTTTAGGTAAAACTATTACATATGTATGCCTTGACAGTGAAAACATGGCATATAATTAACATGACATGTTTATTTTAATGTAACAGCCGACGTCATTCTTGAATCGGGTTTTCAAGGCATAACAATAAAAATTCTTAGTAATTTTATTAACGCTGTAGAGGTTTTAGTGAGTTCTTAAGTTAGACTAAAATATCACCGTCTTACCTTTCTTATTACCTGTGCTTGCGCTGTTAGTTAAGCCTCCTCTCAAGGGTATCGTAGATAATACGCACCGACTAATTCATTATTTTGCCTTTCTAAGTCCCAGGAAAGTATTACTAGTGACGTCTGAGCCTTGCTATGTTGCAGTAACCCAATGATTACATGTCTGTTGGTAACCTATCAGGTAGAGTGGTGTGATTAAGACATTTTTCACATCAATCTGATAAATGGATTGCCATCATGAATACATAAGTGCAAAATTTTATCGTGATAGAATAATAGAAATATGATCAAACTTACATTGTGCAAATTGCAATTTATGATACATTGAATTACATAAATAATTAAATAATTAATTAAATACATTACCTCCAAAAATAAATTAAATAAAAGAGTAACTCGAAACGCGTCGATGCATTAATATCAATGCAATCAGTGTCCCTATTATCACAGCAGTTAATAAAATTAATGATCCAAAACTCATTATTCATTCCAACGTATAGAATTTATTGGGTAATCTAGGATTACGATTGAAACAATAAGAGAACGTACGTAATAAATAATTATGTTAGGCAATATCTATACATTAGGTGCCTTTAAGCCAGCGTTTCTGAACCGATGGTCCGAGCCACTTAAAGTTAGATATTATACAAGAAGTTTCAATGAATTACTACTCGTATTTTTAGTAAATATCGGCAAAATAGGATGTTATTTTCGGTAACTTCTTTCTCAACAGATTAAGTACTTACGTAAATGCACAACGATTGAAGACATTATAGAAGAATATTTTTTATTCAAACGGCAAAATGATTACTTAGATGGTCTACAGCATAATAAAAAACGTGTTGTACGGTCCATTCGATGAATATGTTAAGAACCCCTGCTCTAAGCGAAGTTGTAAGCGGCGAAATTTGGTAACAAGCAAGTAGGTGCGTTCTCCTTGACCGACTTGTGTCGAATTAAACATCATCTCAAAAGCCTTCAGGTTTCCTTTATAAATCGTTTGTCGAATCCCGCCCGTCTTAATACCGGGCCCCATTGTATGAGTTTCACGAGCTTTAAGAAAGTTAAAATTATTTTAATATCCGTAATACGGCCGGTCTTGTTGGGTCTGCTAATGGATTCTTTATTCCTCTATCTCCAACATTTTATGTTTATTTTTTTTTACAAACTGAAAGAAGTAATTCTATTATTTCCAACTGTGAATGACGGTTAATGGCCAGTGAATTCTTAATCCGAAGCGACAATATAAAGCCAGTTTAAGTACAGCCACTATAGAAAAGCTTTCTTATTTACTTTTGGATTAAATTAGCTGTGAAATTAATAATTACGCCTTGTAAATCAAAGTAGTTAAGATAGCTAAAACTCCCTGATATCCACAATCAATTTGTTTATAATTGCTTGACTAGTTAATGGCTCAACTGGAGCAATATAGTGGAGTCTGCTTCCTGTATTCTTACGATGTAAACCAGATAGAACGCTTAAGGCGCGATACGTTACTTCGTGACTGAGTTTAAACTTTAGTGTTATTTAAATATTTACAAAATTTGTTTTTTTGCCTCGTATGTTTATGAAATCAAGAAACGGATCGATGAACTCATAGTCTATAAATTTTAATGTTAACTGTTTTTACATCTTTACGAACTTGTTATTAAGGGTGAGAAAAAATACATTGCAAATATAACTAATACAAATACAAACGAACGCTTGATTTGTTGTTCATTTAAAAGCTTTGTAGTAATTAAACAAAATATTTAACGAAAAGGGCATTAAGCCGCTGCTATGTAATCTATATACGATAGAAACGACGAGACCGTAATCTAATTCACTTACGGAGGGTCCAGTGTCAAAGGGCGAACTTTTCGTTAAGTGCGACTACTAGTTACGGGTTCGGGCAGAGGATAATGTGGGTATAGTTCTGATGAATTGTTACTAAGTATGCGGGTATGTGCCCACATCAGTACCTACCATTAGTATGAGTTTATTACGTTTCCTCAAAACAATTATTGTTTTCGCCCATACATTGTATATTGCACGTCTATATTTTATGTTTTACTTGTAATGTAATGTATTTTGCAATGATTTTGCAAAGTCGTACTACGGGTACAGGATTGTTTTAAAATGTATCATGTATTAATATTTTTGATGCGAGTACATCTTAATATGTCTACAGAGGTTGCATAACTCGCATATCTGCAGCTATGGAAAGTTTCGGTTAAAGAAGTTAACGTAGTGTCGTTAATTCGTTAATTATTTCTGAAAAATCTTATGTGTTAAATGCAATACTTGTAAAAATAGTTTAAGTTATTATAAATGTTCATATGTGTATGTAACATGTAAGTGTACACTGGCGAATTCAGGATTTTCGTTTTGAGTTTGACCAGCCAAAATTAGACTTTTAAATAATTTGATAGGCAATTTTTTTTTACGATAAGCAAAGCAGCATTCTATATAAATAGATTTTAGAGAGGTTAAGGACCTCGCATTTCTGTAATTTTGTCGTCCACTTGAAAGTTTACGGATGGACTTACATTTTGGGCGATTACTTAAGCCCCTTAGTCTCCCTCGTGGTACCTCGTGGACCCGCTAGTGGTCGTGTACAGTAGCCTCCACCAGTGGTAGTGAATCAGTACAGAATCCACCTATTCAACCGGTAAAAGTCAGTAATTATTTTCATGGAGATGTTACGGTCATACTTAGTTTTATATTAACACGTTGACGACGTGATGAGTTTCCTATTAACAATTAGCTTTGTTTAGAACATAACGGGAAATGCAAAGCCAAATGAGCTGGATCCAGCAGCGCCCGGCGAATCTAGAAGTTCAGTACAGTAATAGTTCTCTTAATATAAAAGTAGTAATATTCACTGGCGTATGTCCGATTTGAAAAAAGAAGAGATTGAGGGAAATATTTCAGATAATCAGTAATATGTTATCATATTATATTATTGATTATCTATTATATAAATACTATTTTTATAATTAACATTAATATAGTCCCATTTTATTCCCGACGGCTACTTTGCTACCCCCTGTTTACGGGAAGGGCTCGGGCAGTAATGTGCAAACCAGTAAACCAATAATGTGCAAAGCGTGATTATGTAATATCAACATTGACATACCATAACATCATTATTTTTTATTCACACGTGATGAAATTATCTATATTTATTTTAGAATCGCCAAGTTCAATGACAGAGATAAATAGGTATAAAAACCAGGTAACTACTGTGAAGAATTTTAATTCTTATGTTGTCTATGATTGGAACCCACGTAGTCAAATTATTCATGTTTATTTAGTTTGTACATTTAGAATTCTGTATTTATATTTGAAATAATTATTTATGCAAGAGTTTTGTACTGAGAATTATTGAGCAGGTCCAAATTTAATATTGAGCATAGAAGTTTTTCATTGTTAAAAGTTTGGGAAACTATGATACGTTCCAAGAAAATAAGCAATTTTATAATTATTTTAGAACGAGTTTCAAATTAAGACTGAAGCTAGTTTCCGTTTTTCAAGTGGTTTTGGATGGTTTCCAGTCACTTGATTGCGTTGTGTTTTTGTAAACGACTAGTAAATACGACGACTATAAATTGCACATGTGTATTATGTGTATTACCTCGTGACAAGTTCGGTTTTTGCAAGATGACATCTATCTCTCACCACATTTCAACGAAAGAAAAGCAGTGGATTTACTGTATGTTTGCGATAATTAGTTAAACAACTCATTATATGATTTTAGACTAATATTATCGCGGAATTGATACATTTTAATATGTTACGGGTACTCACGATATGCGGTTTTGAATTTCTTTTAGCCGATATTTCGACCTAGTTCTACCCTACGTCTAGTGTTAGTTTTTCCTTTTTAGGTTCCATGTCACGACACATAACACTAACTGTATCCTTATGCACCGAACTAACCACTGGATTCCACGTTTGCGCTAATTTAAAACCATCTTTTCTGTTAAAGTTCTTAGGATGTTTTTTGCTCTCTATTGCTTCTCTTACTACATGTGGAAAGTAATGACGCTCAGCGGAGATCACCTGAGGTTTATGTAATTCGATCCAGTGATCCATATCCTGAGTACCCGTAACATATTAAAAAAAAAACATCTTTAATTTGTTACCATAATATCTCAACTGAGAAATCCAGACAGTAATGCATCCTACATGTAACGCTATAATTTTTGTTAATTCTTATAGTCAAATTTAATTGTTTTTATAATTAACGAAATCAAAGAGCCAGAAGGCTGCCAGAAGCCTGAAGGTATGGTCACTATCGCATATGGCATCTTGCTACAAGAAAAAAACAGCCAGTAATTTACAGACTAGGAGAGGTCTCCTAGTCTAGTACTTTTTGTCATTTTTCTGCATATACATGCGGTACGCCCGCATATATATAATACATACTACAGTTTTATCTACTATTCAGAGTTCGGAATATTACCATTCATACTTTGATTATGTTATAACTAAGTTATGTTGGGAATTTCTGTTCAAGCGTTTTTGGTACCGGACACGCCACCCTAAGAGTCTCTAAAAGGGTGGCTCAATTCCCCCGCTGACAAATATGGTCTCTTTACACTATGTTGACAATAGTCTCTATGTTTATGATTGCTGATATAAACAAAAATTTAATATTTTCCATTTTAGATAGAAGTCCCTTTAATTTTTAATTTTTAAATAAAACGAAAACTTTATACTGAACACAGTTTAGATTTTTAAATCACTTCTTATATATATTTTTAAAAGTTCATGGCGTGATGATTAAAATTGATGTTGTGGTATTTTTATGCGTTTTAAATAATCTTTGCGGTTTTAAGTACCGTACCAATGGTTTTCTTAATTCCAAACCGTGCTATAATGCCTGCAACTGTGTGTTATTGTTGACTATGAGACATGCTCCTTTGCCACTTAAATTGCTAGGTTACACTTTTTACAGTAACCTTTTAACTCGCAGTAAGAATATTACCGTAAGAAGTATTTATAATGGAGGTCGTATTATGTTCGCGTTACTATGGAGTTACATCGTTTTTTTTTTAGTTTTTGCCACCTTTTGGGTACCTTTTGAATTGGCCCTCACATATATATCTAACCAAAATTCTTTTTGGACAAAATTGGCGTGCATCCAAGAGTAGTCGCAGATATCGAGTTAAATGGCATCGTATCACACGACTGTCGCCGACACTACTACTATTACAAGTGATAAACATTCCTCGTTGTAAAACTTTGTATGCCTAAACCTATTAATTATTTTCAACTAATTACCAAACTTTGTTTGTATAAGCCACTTCTTAAAGATTTGAATGCCTTATATAAATTATCTGTCATTGGTTGATTGATCAGCAATTGTGTGGGTTTCATTTATTTATAGTGTCATTTTGCCGTGCATTCATTAGTATGTCGGTTATTAATATTATTTTGGTTGGTCACATTACTTAGATACGCAACGTTACGCTTATATATCAAATCGGCTCAATATTACAGGATCATTTGCTGAATTATGTATGGACAGTATTTCACAGAGAACAACATTCTCTGTGAAATATTGGAACATATCAAGCTGTGCTTTGAGTGAACTCTACTTATCAGTCAGTGCTCGTTAATGCAATTCTACTTGTACGGACAAGTAGCTCTGGATCAAAGGTTATCAACAGCTAAGTTGGAATATCGTAAATAGTTCAATAACACATCATGAGTAGGTTGTGCCAGAGAGCATCGTCGCGTCGCTCCTATCAGTCTGAACTGAGACATTAGTGCCAAATAAAGATAGATTGAAATTTATTCGACTCTATTTTACATTCTAAAGGCTGAACAAAACGATTATATATTGATGTTTATGTGTTTGTAATAGTGTAATACATTACAATAAGACTGTACTTGAAATTCTTAAATTTCTCAGATCTTTATAAATAGATATTGGCCTTGGCTGTTTAAAATTTTAATTCATTTAAAAAAGGTGCTTGGTTAAGGTTAATTTATTCGGAATGCTCCATGCGTCAATGTAGTTGTTTCTGCCAAAATCGTTGTTACTCTCGACAATTGAGATATAAAGGAATTCATGGCGTAGCTTTATTTTCCCGACTTATTCCGGATATAACACTAAAGTACAGGCAGCCTTTGTCGTTTTGAGAATCGGACATCTGGCAGTTCTGCCAAAAGTAAAGAAAAAAGAAACATTTGTACGTTCTACTGCAGAAACCGGTAGAGATGGATTAAAAATAATATTAAGTCTATGGGCAGCTTTAGCCTTTAACTATAAAACAGTATCTTAATATAGTAGTAGTCTAGTATAGTTTATATATTTTTATTTTATGTGAATTGTACACACTTGAGCTCGTTCAGAATTATTTATTACAAAACAATCTATTTGCGAATAATAATAAGTATGACGACAAGTAATGAGAAGAACAATAAAAAACAAATATAATTATGTCAAAGTCCAAAGTAATATAAAGAGAAACAATGAATTGGACTTCATTTATACTCGCAGGAAAATTAATGTTTATGTATATTGGAATGACCTATACATATTTTATTTGCAACAGCTACCTTTTACATATCCGTAATAAACCGAATTGCCCGTAGTATTGTATGTGGCATTCGAAGGCGAACCAGTTAGCAGTTAATACTTGTTGGCAGGTTAAATCGTGCGCATGCCAAAGTTGTAGAGATTGCCACCAACATTTTTAAATTCAATCAATGAGCTAGTAAATGACTGGGCGTGGAAAATCGACACGTCCATGGTAATCTGTGTACTCATAAAAAGGTATGTATGTATCGGTCGGACCCGCGTGGCGGAGCGGTCACCGTACCGGTCTGACATGCAATGGGTCCCGGGTTCGATCCCCGGCCAGACAGACATCTGAATGATGAGTTTAGATTTCTGTTCTGGGTCTGGGTGTTTGTGTATACGTCTTTGTGTGTCCATGGCACCCTACTGTGGGGCTATGAGTGTAGAAAGCGTTTTATGTTTATGAATGCAGACATGTATAATTATATGATGTCGAATATATGTGTTCTAGGTAGTTGAAAGATTATGATTCGACCGTGTAGATACCACCGCCACACCTTTTTCTAGCGTGAAGCAGATCTTGCGTCTCGGTGGATGGGTGTGGTTGCCGGCTCACTTTCATATGAGGCGAGCATCTTAGCTCTCGAGACTAGCAACGCATCTGTTATAGGAGAACTTCACTCTCCAGATAGAACATGTTCTATATGAGGTTGGTCGTTTACTACCTCAATCTTATATACAGCAAATATAGTAGCACTGAGTTTAACAAAGCAGTAATGTCCCAAAAGTTTAAAACGTGGCAACAATCCAATCTAAGGACATTCCCACGTTACTATTAATATTTTAGTAGGATATGACTGTAATTAATTGATATCGGCATGTATTACTTCTATGTTTGTTGCTAACGTGTGAACGAAAAAAAAGATAGGTCAGCCAGTGTTATTTTCAAGGACCCCAAAACAGGTCTCGACTTCTCAGAACAGTACGAAATCATGATTTTACGTCGAACCGAACAGTAATGTTTACGTAGAAGGTGCTTCATCTTTCAAGAGCTTGATGCATCTGGAACCCGTATTAATAAACTGTTGATGAATATACCGCTGTATACTTTACACGCACAATCAGGTATATGTTTATGTTTTATACTGGCCGCAGAACTATTTAACTTTTACAAAATACATATTTTCGTTGAAAATATGATTTCACCATAGAGTCTTAGCGTATAATAATTTCCAAATATTAGTTAGGCGCAATTTTTCTCCGATAAATGTGTAAATTCTGTGGAGGTCCACAACTATTTCTAGCGTGAAGCAGTTTCTGCGTTTGAAGGGCGTGGTTACCGACTCACTTTAATATGTGGCAACCGATTAGTCCTCGGAAGTAGCAACGCATCTGTGATTGACTTCAGACAAAACTTCTGTTTTGTATGAAGTTGCTTACAGATGTCCATGGGTGGCAGTATTCACTTACCATTAGGTGGACTGCAGGCTTGTTTGTTAATTTTTTGTTAACTTAGTCATATATCAATGATGAAGTATGCTATAATCTCATATATTTGTGGAGGGAAGATAATCAGTTGCATGTAGGTATGTATCTTCACGGTTGACGCCGTGATAAAGATATAACAATAGCAAAATATTTCGCCGGATATTTATATCGGTAAACAAAGAATTGACGTGACATTTCTCATTTCAACAATTTGTCATAATTACGTGAAACGGCAGCTTTTCAACGTCTTCTCACTATGGTATGCAGTATAATTATACACATCATAGCCTACTTTCCGCGGAACAAAAGAAAAATCCGTTAACAGGTCAGACATTTTGAGGCTAAGAGCAAAAGAGAGAAGTCTAATAGTAACACGTGGGTGCACCATCTCAACATGTCAATCACAGTTACATATTTTAGCTTCGACACTTAGTAAAGTGATTTTTTGATTTCATTTTATTTGTACCTATTTAATATTTGGTCTTAAACAATCTATTCCATTCCGAAGTATAAATTATTCGATGTTTATATAATCGATTTTTACTATTTGCCTTTCAAACTATTCGTATGACCCTAAGGTCACCTCGTCTCGTTGAACTTCACAAACACGTCCCACACATTATAGATATGTATACGTTTAAATAGGGACATAATTAATTTGATTATCTCCGCGTCTAGGCGTAAACTAATGATCCCGTTGTGTTTATGACGTCGGTACTAAATAAACGAACAAAGAATAGTTCTACCAGGGATTGCTAAAGTTGTCTATATCTCCTCATCCCCATCCGCAACCGTTAAGTTTTAAAATTAGTATCTTACTATTTTGTGTGCATAGAAAAAAACAAGAGATATTTAATGAAATTTGGCTATGGGGTCTCAGGTATTCGTTCATTTGGAAAAAAGAGGTCTTTCCTAGAATAGTTTGGGATTCCCTGGTCTACACTAACAGAAACAGTTATAAGTGTGAAAGGTATCTAAGGCAGTTATTGCCTTAATTCGCTATCCCGGTTGAATTGTAAATGTATTCCGATTCAGGTGAATAGGAGTTATCCCAGCTCCGAGCGAGCCACATGAAAAATATTTGGGCGGTTGCCAACACTGCTCGGTTCGCGGTCGTCGCGCCGTCCTCCTACAGCCGATAGCTTCGCATTGCAATATTGACCAAAAGTGCACATCGGCTTCCATCAAACTTAACTCTTATTTCGTTTTTATTGCTTTTTAGGGTTCAGTACCCAAAGGGTAAAAACGGAACCCTATTACTAAGACTCCGCTGTCCGTCTGTCTGTCACCAGGCCATATCTCATGAACCGTGATTGTATAGACAGTTGAAATTTTTACAGATTAACGCTATAACAATAATAACAGATTAAATATATATTTAAGGGGAGCTCCAATGCAACAAACGTGGTCTTTTTGCCGTTTTTTTATATTTAATAATAAGGAACCCTTCGTGCGCGGGTCCGACTCGCATTTGGCCGGTTTTTTGCTAGCCTTGTATCTTGCCTTGCTTTAGTTCTTTCGTTACTTATGAGGGTCAAGTCTTGCAAATTATTTTTAAACCTGTTAACCCCTACAGATTGTTCCGAAATTTTGCATATACGTTTTCTTTGAATGACAATGCATGCTCTTCGTACTCTTATTCGAAATCTAATATGGCGGATACCCCAAGATGGCGGGTCAATTATGCACCCTGATAATTATGAGTATTAAATGAAAGTATTCTCGGAACTAAAGAAGAAAGGCTACGAAAAAAATGACGTTACTAAAACTTGCTTGTGGTACAATTTTTGTATGTTCCGTATACAAAAATAAAACGAATAAATTGAAATAGTTCGTCGAATTTTGAAGATGCAAAAATTAAACCAATTAGGTATCATATCAGAGTCACGATCAAGAAAATACACTTTCGATATTCCAGTATTTTCGTCGTGTCCCGCTGATCTTGCGTCAACTTCTCTACTTGCCAATTGCTTCCAGAGATTTATACTCTTGGCCCTCAGTTTCCCACTGTGGCATTTAAGTCAAGGCTTTCGTGAGTTTTGGTCGTTGACAACTATTTAAATGCTAAAAATTATCGTGTTATTGCTTTAGGAACCTTATTATTGGAATTAGTGAAATGTAAAAGTGCGCTTTGCATAATAATATAACATCTAATTCTTATTTATTTAAACAAAACAACTCATACAAATAACAGAGTATAGCGGTGACCTTATCACTTCGTACAGGGCTCCAGGCGTACCGAAAAAGAGGAATTATAAACAAAGGAGCAAGTGGCGTATACGTATCTATACAAAATAAATAAAAAAGGGATGGATCATAACACACGTTAGCTAGCTAGCGGATTTTTGCGGATATAAAAATTTTATTTAACTTGTACGAAAATATTACGTGTGAGTAAAAAAATCGACGTCATTTCTCATAAAAATCATTTCATAGGTTCATTTTCAAGGATCAGAGGGTTTTTTTTAGTAAATAGATAAGAATGAAATAGTCTGACGTGTACTCGTAGTGGTACATATTCGTATTTTTATTGTTCACGAATACAAAATATGTTAAAAAATACGTAATAGAATAAGTAATTTAAATTATTTAAAAGAGTACTTAAAGACAAGTACGTATTGCCTTTACAAGTTAGTAAAATAAACTTTACTGTGAATCGAGTTACGGCTAAAATGTTTGATTTTTCAATTCCAAATACGCTGAATGGAGTTGTAAGCGGAAATATACTATATATATATAAATGATTTTATGTCAATATTTAATAGGAACATATTTTTATGAAATAATTTAGTCATAATGTAAATATTTAACTCATATATATTTACTTTGTTTCAGGTGAGTAACGGCAATGTCATCGACACAGGAACACCTACCCTACTGGTAACCTTACTTTCAATATTATATGCATGTGATCTACGCTAAGAATCAATAATATCATATAATTAACCTTAATATTAAATTGGCTTACTGAATAAGTGAACGATAATATTATCTTAGAGCTTAAATATATGGATATGATATAACATGAGCACGAGCATACTAGTAGGTTTTATACTTAAATACAAAATTCCATTTGGTACAAAATAATTAATTGAATCTTGTCGCCTCTTTGAAACGGTGTAAAGTTTTAAAGTAATTAGGTAGATAGAATATAAACAGAGCGACCCGGGTAGCGTGACTTTGAAGTGCTTGTTTAACAAGCTTTTGTAATAGCAGCCGGCATTACCGTTGGATCTGCGGAAACTGGGCGCTGAAGCCGCCTAGATTAACGTATATTTTTTTATCAACCTCCCTTCGCCAGTAACTCTATTGATGTTGCGAACAGTCATTTCGCCCCAGATTGCCCTATATTACTCTCCCTTCGTTATTCGTAACGGATGTTATATTAAAGTCACCTTTTAGAGCCTATCTGCTGAGTACCCCGCGCGGCACAGATGTGCTTCGCAAACTTTTGTGTCATGTTGTAATTTATTACTGTAATCCGTAATGCATGTTAGTTCGGCTTCGTCAAACTCCTGAATAAATGCCCTCCAGCCGGAGTTACCGTAACACACTGACATGACATCGAGGTACGCTTTGATCCGAATGTTTTTGATAGCATTAATATTATTCAACGTTTATCCACTTGGTTGGCTCTGACTGTCCTAAATATTTGTGCTGTCTCTAGTTTATGTGGGCTTACGTCGCTTCAATGATAAATACGCTAATAAGTATTACTAGATACTTGCTTTAGCAGAATTCACATTATGAATAAGGGTTAATTTGAATATGCTCCATTCTATTCTGAATATTTTAAAAATAAAATCCATACATACAATTACCTCAAATGTAAGTATTTTTTTAAACATTTTTTTGTTAATATATGTTTTTTTTTACATAATAGGAAAGTAAACTTGTTTATGACTGTTTAAAAAATTTAAGAGTTATACAATAGTAACTCGAAATTATAACGATAATTACAATAATGCTTAAACTCAAACTTTTATGCGAATATCAACTAAACAGATAAACTATTAATGTTCTATAATTGACAATTCTATAAAGTTGTTATAAATTTGGTACACGTACCACAGGTACCATACTGTGTGGAAAACGTTGTGTTGGCTCCTAGCCGTGTATCTGCCATGCATTCAAACGATCCTTCGTCGATATATATTTATAAGCTAAATTCAACCCTCGTGGTCGAACATAGAGCGCGTTGCGATGTGGAGATGGTGTGGTCGTGCAATGTGTCTTCTCACTGCATATAAATCGTATATATTGTTACCATCAAACGTACAATATGAATGAAGTTTAAAATAGTTCCTTAGATAATAATAATTAATCGTTTTTCGCGTTGCATATAATACAGTGACGGTGAACTCGGTTCGTATATATTTTTTTCGAAGTTTTATATATTGTCATCTAACTAAAAATTGTTTCTTATGTAATACATAATATAGTGACAGTGAACTCGGTGTATATAATTGTAGTTTTATTAGATTTTTTTTCGAAGTTGTATTGCTAACACGCTTACAATAGGAAGTTTAAAATCCGTTCTTAAACATTAATCGTTCCTTATGTCGCAGATAATAGTCTCAGTGAACTCGGTTCTTAAAATTGTATTTTTTTTTATTTTTTCAAATTCGTATGTATTGCCACAACTTTTTAATAAAAACTCATAGTAAGCAAACAACCGAGCCAGTAAGTGTTTACCAGGGCCAATGAACGCTGGCAACTCAAATAAGTTGCGAATGCGTTGCTGGATTTAAAAGCTCTTGTATGTAAACATGGTTTTACTAGTATTTTCTATAGTTTTTGTTTTCCACCGAGCACTTATATATAGATATAAATAACATCTATAATAATTATTTCGGTACAAACTTTTCCCTTTTAAGTTGTTATTTTTAAGGTAATCGAGTTTTTTGGGTTCAAAAAATCAGTCAAAATTGACGAAACTCGCCATGATGATAAATTGGAAATTGCCCCGATTAAACCGATTGGACAGATATTTTTTAATGTATGTAATAGACCAAGTATGTATAATATCAGTAATATGAGAAAATATAACTATGGTTATTCTTTACATTTGTGGATCCACTGTATGTATAATTATGAATTGGCATATTGTGTGTGTAAAAACAATGTGATATATACTTCCGTACTATTATCTTTAATCAAATCACGTTTGTTGTATGAGAGCCCCCTTAAATATTATAGTATGAATGTCATAAAACGTCATTTCCATTACGTTAAATACACTTCATATGGGATACGTAGCAGTAAAGTTTCTAGGGGCCTTATTAGCAGGCGACGCGTGTGCCTATGCCTATTGCTTCTGACATCAGTTTCCGTGGCAGAGCTTCCCTTGCCGGCACACCAACAAGCAATACTCAAATAATTTGCGTTCTGACTCATCGCACTGATACGCTATAGTGAATTGTGTGAGTCGTACAGATTTAAACGTTAGCGTTCCTTACCCCTGGACTAATAGTATGAAGACATAAAAATATACATAAATCTTTATATTTCAAGGGGCTCGGATTGTAGAATATTGTTAAAATCTAATATGCTGTACCTTATAAATTTGAATTATTTAGGACTAGATCATTCCCGCGGCTCCGCCCGCTTCGGTCACGATAACCACAGTAATGAGTATCCCATGTGTCAATCCAGGTCACAAACTATCTGTGCGCCAAATTTCAGCGAAATCCGACCAGTAGTTTCTGTGTGAAAGAGTAACAAACAAACTTACATTCTCACAAATATCAGCATTTATTTATTATAAAGTATTAGTAAGATTAATAATAGTTCATAGGCTGGACTGAAGAAAATACGGTGATTAATATATCAAAATACAACCCAACTATAAAATAATCAATAAGTGCTTTATGCAAATACGAAGTTCAAATATAATATTCAAAGTTGTTTACTTGAAAATTACATACATTAATCACTCCGTGGGGCCCGACTCGTAATTCTAAACTTTGAGCGTAAGGTCCCGACTATTAACTTAAACTTGGTCTAAACGTTCCAGCTTCTCGTCTAACGACGCTGTTTAAACTACCTGATATTATATTTAGAAGCCAGCTTTCTATGCGCGAATCCGTTCGAGTTGGCTATGTAAAAATCTAATAATGTGGATTGACTCAGCTTTTTGTTTAAAAAAAACATTGGTTATTGGTCTTACTATAAAAATGTATGATACTAAACAATGTTAAAATAAAACTTTGTCTTTTTCTATGTTTGACTTCGGAATTTATTTATTTGCTCTTAAATTTATTAAGAGTTACTCAAATAATGTTGTACATTCTTTAGTACATAATTAAAATGAATTTGTTATTCATAAAAAAATATTTTTGGTTTCCTTAAAAACACATGTAACGTAATATAAGTATTATATAATACTTTTTTATATGGATGGATAAATTATATTAGTTCTAGATACATAATTTATTTAGGCATAAGTATTATAATCAACCTTAACTATGTATATGTTTCTACACGCTTAATCTGACAGTCCATACCCACGCACACGTCTGCTAAAGAAATTTCCCAGAGAAAAACAGTGACTTTGTACAATATTTTCCCTATAGTTATGTTGTTTTATCTTTATTGTGTGTACATAAAATTTTAGTTATAAATATTTTTAAAAAGTAAGTAAGTAAGTAGAAATGGGTAATATAAGTATTATTTTTGCTTCGTTTGCGTTGTACCTACTGGATAAATTTACTAGTTAGTGGCTGCTATTTGATTGCAACTTGATTTCGTTTTACAAGAAAAAAAATATCATACATGATCACATATGTTTGTATTTATATTGATGTATTTTTATAGTTAAATGTTTTTTTTTACAAAAAGGTATCATATTTTCATCAGAAAAAGCCTATTTATTATAAGCCTATTTTGTTTATTACAACATTAATTTACCACCCACTCGCATCTCCCAGCGTCTCAAAGTGAGAAATAATGAATAAAGATAGCTTTAGGACTTATTATGGAGTAGGTTTTATGATTTCATAATTTAGTAATTTAGGCATTACCTTATTAAGAGCTCCCTACAAAAATTGCTATGTATAAGATAAAATGTATCAGAAATTAAAACCGATTTAAGATTAAATAACTAAATATTTCATAATAATAAAATTAATTATAATAGGTACGCTTCACGATAATGTAGCGAACAAATAGCAAAAACGAATCAACGGAACGAAACGTCAGCCGCTTTTTATAATACGAGTGATACAGTCGGGGTAATATCGGATTCAATCGCGGTGAGTGTGTAACCTTTGAAATTTGTCGTGCATCGAAGTACCATTAAGGCCTCTCCTGGATCAGTGCCAGAGTTGGGATATTATTAGCACGTCGACAACGTCCGAGTTAATCAAGCTCGAATAAGATCAATATTCCCCGTAGGTGATGGTTTCAGGGACGCGCCCCGACGGCCTGCTGCCTGTCAGCCGGGATTACTAACCTGAACGGACGACGACGCCCGAAGCTGTCCAAAACTGCAATTTGTCTACATCATTAACCTAATAATGTCGATCTGGCACTTAAGTAAACAACTATAAGAAAAAATATACAATTACGCAACGGAAATTGTGGCAATAAAATCGATTCAAACGATAATTTAATGACAATTTTCGACACGGAAACCGATGTTTACTGTAAGTTGGAGAAAGCTACAAGACAGCGCTTGAAGTAGCGTCTAGACCGCTCAGACAAGTTCTCCGAGAGTAAATTTCCTAGAACTCGGCATGGCACGCTGACACCATGAAGTGAACAATTTCGCAAAAAACGTTTGACCTTAATACTGAAAGTGTACGCGTGCGTATGACTAATTGATTGATATCGATAAATATCACGACTGTAACAATCTAACCCCATATGGGAATATATACAAGATTTTATACGCGTTTTTATACGAGAATCATGGCTTTTCGTTACAAAATATTAACATGGCAAATTGCTTAATTGTCTATACTTTCCATATAGTGTAGCGTGACAATTTGCGTGAGATACGGCTGCGTGCCAGCGGGAGAAATTCCTGATCGTAAACTATGTATGTTCTTCCACAAGCGTTGTCAATACTTGCTAATAAATACATCCGATAAATATCTGCACTACTTGAAATGAAACTAGAGTAGTACGAAAAGACTTTATTGTTCTATTGTTAGTATATATAGTAGTGATTAATTTTTTGACCCGACTACAGTGAATTCAAAACTTGGGTTTTGATTTTAGTGGTATGTATGACTGTATATATGTATTTGTTATCATATAAAATATTAACCTACGAGAGTAGTAATCAGGTATTCATGCAATACACCAGATGTTAATCTGTAAAAATGAGATCGGTCACAAATGTGTTGTTTGTTATCAATGAGAACTATATTGGAATTCCTCATGTTATAAACTGAATAGACTACAGGCACTAGAGCCAACATTGCTACTACCAACCCAATAATAAGTGTGGTATTGCTTTTGCAATGGAACCATGGAGTTCAACCACCTTTAGTAGTGTGCTAATTCGACGTATGTACGAATATGACTAAAGCAGAAGTAGCTGGTTGGCAACGTAAAATACTTAATTAACGGGACCGGCGACCCATAAAATGGGATACAGTAGGTACCTACACCGCTGGTTCTGTTTCAAAGAGATTGCTAGCGACCTAGGTACTTGTGATGCAAAACTGGCTCTTCTGTTATTTTTTTATTATTCTGCCTGCCGTTGTGCGATCGTTTGAAATAAATTAGCGGTAGATTCCATCTCGGTTTATGTATGCGTGTAATTATATACTCTCTATAAGTTTACAATACGTTAACGTTTAATATTTTTTCTTCATTCTTTGCTTCATTCGTTATGACAATTGTTATCAACCAAAAATAAAATGTGTATGTTATTTTATGGAGAGTAAATACCACGGCGATCGATATTTGAATGGGTAGTATTTTTAACTGACTTCTTGTACGAGCGCTTTAGTGGTTTGGAGAGCACTATGCAGTCGGTGCGCGTTATTATCATTAGGTAACAGTCGGAAAATCTCGGCGGAGGCCTTTGTGCGGTTTATAATTTCCCTGAAATTGCTTGGCACCTTGAGTCGCTTCTGAACAACCCAGATTGGAGCAAAATTTTATTTATGTAGAAAATGGGAAATGTATGAATATATATATTACAAAATACAGATACGAGTTACGTGCTTAATACTGGTCCAACTCGTAAATTCTGCACATACCATTTTACCGACTGCGTCAGATCGAGGGTTTTCAGGCGTATGCATGTATGTATGTATGTCCATTTCTTTGGCACGGGCTACAGCCCAAATAGTTTGACGGATTTCGATCTATGACATATCATTGGAATCGTTTCGGTTTGCAGAGTGTCACAGGCTATATAAATTAACAAAGTGACGCATTTTAAAAGAAGAAAAATGGGCGAAGGGACGAATTTTTATATAAAGACAGTACGATATGATAGACCATTACAAAAATGTATACATATGTTATAATACTTTGGCGAAAACCCACAAAAAGCGTTAAATGAAATATAATAATATTATATATTATTACAAACAATTCAGACTGCTAATTTCAATTCTAACGTCGGGTCGAAACTTAAAAAGGTTGTGAAATTATCTGTTTCCACAATAGTATCATGATTTAAATTTGGATTGTGCCTGGCATCGGTCCGCTGAGGTACTTAGTGATGAGCGCCTGTGAGGCCCAT
>MOOZ01001474.1:187167-206436 GCA_002930495.1 Cecropterus lyciades | reverse complement strand
CCCAGAACAGAAATCTAAATTTATCATTCAGATGTCTGTCTGGCCGGGGATCGAACCCGGGACCCATTGCGTGTCAGACCGGTATGATGACCGCTCCGCCACGCGGGTCGTCAAAAATACATGTATACTATTTCACAGCCAAAACTAAAGCGGTGAATAAAAAGATCATTTACATTTTAATACTGTAAACATTTCAGAAATGCTATCACAACGGAAAAAAACGAATGTAAATTTTCTGATACTTGATTTGCTCAACCAATTCATTGGTTAATCAATTAGAAGTTGATATTTTTTCCAAAAATCAATTATTCGATTAACTAAACTTAAATCGCCATCCCCCAGAGGCAATACAATGCTGCTCGACGTTTGTCCAATTCCCCCGTCCGTCCTAATCAACTCAATGTTAACTAAATCCTTATATATTTCAACCTTCTTTTGTAACGTATAAAAGAGTCCTTCATCTTTTATGTAACTCTTCAGCAAATAGGCAACAGAATGAAAATGTTTTATATTTTCTTCTGGCAACGTGATAAAAGGAGATCAGATCTTAATTATATTCAATACCCTTTTGAAGAGTTTTGGAGAGTTATATTTATATATATCTTACTGTTACACAACTTATATTACATAAATTTGTATAAGCGAGCGGTATTTCACGTGGTATTTTTTATATTAAATGGGGACAAATAAAACTTTTCTGTTTGACATTCAGTAAGACCACTCTATGTCTATAGACAAAATGATAAACAAATATTGTATTTGACTACAGAGTATGTATGCATGTAACAAATACGTGTGAATGGTAGTATGTGTAATGTTTCATATATTAATTCAACGTACTTTATAAGCATTATTATTGAAAACTATTAGCGTTCTGCACTTCTCCTACAGATAAACTATAAGCCAAATTTCATACTCCTCCGTCCGCGCAATTTTGTAAAAAGGGGTCCAAAGTTTTTTGCTTCACGTATTAATATAATAATAAGCATTAGTATTACACTGCGAATGTTATTTTAATTACAATGATAAACTTGGATTGAGTACTTGTACTTACTAGCAACACGAGTGTTCCAATATTGGTACAAAACAATCAGAAACCCTCAGTAAATAACAAGACGTAGGCGTTGAACTTATATAATGTTATCAAGTCGGGTACCTCCATAGGTCATAATAACGGTCCCTCGCTAGGTTATCATCCATAATAATTGTCGGAATACACATTTGAAGAAATTGTTACGGCGTATCTACATTAAACTTAGAGACATTTATATATTACTATGATACGGTACTAATTACCTATGTATAATCAAAACGAGTGTTTTATGTGTCATAGGAAAGTTTCATTTTATTACAGTTGAATTTAATAACCAAAAATAGTACAACGTATTTCTTTTCCTTAAGAAAATTCAATACTTGTAATATAAACATATACGATTTCTACACTCCTAGTCCCACATTAGGATTTTCTCCTGTGTCGTAAGCCATGGACATACAAAGACGAATACATAAACACCCAGACCCAGAACAGAAATCAAACTCATCATTCAAATGTCTGTCTGCCCGGGGTCGAACCCGGCACCTACTGTATTGCAGACCGGTATGGTGACCGCTCTACCACCTGGGTCGCGAAATTGTGGTAAAGATGTTACATTTTAAAATTATACTTCTTTCGCGTTATATGTACCTATATCAAGAATAACTATCTAAAAAAATGTCCATCTGACGAAAATAAATAGGTACCACAAATATGCTGTTTGTTACATCGTTATAGACAATTTTTTTCAACACTCAATAAACTCAAAATAACGATCAGTTTCCCTATAGGTAAGCCCTTAAATAATTATTAACTGCAATAAAATTATTAATGCTTATTATACCTACTCTATAAAGACGACACGCAACTGCCATGCGCGCCGAGTGCGCTCCCTTCATCTTTACACTTACACATTGTCCAGTTGAGATCAATTACTGTTAATTGAACTTGATATAATTATCTAATTCTGAGCAGAGCAGCGTTCCTCGCTCCGATACCGGTTGCATCATAACCAACTGTTATTTTTAACCGACTTCCAAAAAAGGAGGAGATTCTCAATTTGACTGTATTTTTTTTTTAACCTTCGCTACTTTCGACTGGGTGAACCGATTTTGATATTTTTTTTATTGAAAGCTGGTGCTTTTGGTGGTGTCCCATTTTAATTTGAGTTAATTCTGACAAAGGCATCCATAAGAAAACCACATAAATCGTAAATTTGCATTTAGTTTGTGCGCGACAAATAGACGAATAACTGAGCTTCTACAGTTCCGATTCTCATGAAGCTCTGAGATGAAATGATATGAGGAAAAATGTGACCTTCTACTCTTCGATCCTGATGATGTAGGGATACTGCTAGCCAAACCAATGAAGTTAGCTATTTGGTGTTTACGGATATATATAAGGATTACTAAGCAGAGACATACTATGAAAAATTGACCTTCTACTCATCAGTCCTGATGTAGATGTAGGAGTACTTAAAACCTAAACCATAGTAGCTGGCCACTTGGTGCTTACGGATATATAATAAGATTACCAAGCAAAGATGTGACATGAAAGTTTTGTCCTTCAACTCCTCAACCCTGATGATGCAGAGTACTGCATGGCTAAGACATAAGAGTTAGCCATTTGGTGCTTACGAATATATAATGAAATTGATAAGCAGAGACTACGATGAAACAATTGGTCTTCAACTTCTTAATCCTGATGATGCAGGGGTACTGCACGCCTAAACCATAAATGTTGGCCATTTGGTGCTTACGGATTTATAATAAGCTTACTGAGCAGAAACATGTGACGTCTAATTGGACCTTCAACGCTTCAACCCTGCTGATGCAGGGGTACTTCGAATGTAGACTATAGAAGTTGGCCATTTGGTGCTTTAAGATTGCATATGCAGTAAGATTACTATGCTGAGATATAAGATAAAAATTTTGACCTTCAACTCCTCAAACCTGATGATGCAGGATACTGTAAGCCTAATATATGGTTTAGGATTAGGTTGAATTGTAGTGATTTATATTAGATGGTTTAGGTTAGGTTGGAACATTAAAGAAAACGTAAAACTAAGCGAGCAGGATGCGGCAGCGCCCTGCGAGCGGGTGCGCCCAGTTCATATAAATACAGACCTAACTTTTATTTACCTTTATATAATATATAAAAGTTATGTTTGTCATGGCTTAGGACTAAATATTACATTTATGCTGAAAGTTGAATTTACGTTTGTATTTATGTTTCAATTTATGCTTTCGTGTAAATTTATATTCACAAAGTAAAATTAATGACATTATATTAATGCAAATATAAGTTTATCATCACTAAAAAGCGTGAAAAAAAATTAACGAAAAAATTTAAACCGACTTCTATGGCACAAAAAAAGCAAAAAAATAATTACCGGCGCTCAACATTTTTGATAGATTACAATTTTTATGTTATTTTATTTTATTCTATCTAACAACGGCAATTGTTCACATCTTAAATGGTTTTTGAAATGTATGCTAATGAAATTTTAATTTAATTACTTACTTTAAATTAATTTGTTACTGTAGTTTATAACAAATTTGTAAATATCTTCGCAAGAATATATAGAGTTGATCAACGCACTTTTTGCGTCTATTTTAAAAGTTACATTCTCGCCGTCTGGCGTCAAAATTAGCTAGAGGACAACGATCGGCAAAGTATTTCGAAGACTATTGCAATAAAAAAACATTTCATGAGCGTATATTATACTTTCAGGCGTGATTCAAAATTAAATAGAATACAAAATGTAGCGTGTATTTTTTTCAACGTTGTCCGTAATGAATGTTCGCAATTTCATGTTCATAAACACTGAAGGATGAATAAGAATAGACGGAGACTAAACAGGATCACAGAATACTAGACGAACCGCAGAGCGTGCTCTATAAAAAGTCAGATTGTTTACGCGCCCGCCGGATATGACCGACGGCGGCTCGCCACACGTGTAATGATCATTGTATCTTCTCCAAATAAGTTTATGTAATTACCACTCGCACCACGCGTACATACGCTTGTTAAGATGGTAAGACAATTGAACGTTATATATGTGTTAATTCAGAGTTTTTTAAAGAATTTATTATTGAATTTACGACTGTTTTGTTTTATGTCCACAAATGCTAGGGATATTTGAATTTGTTTGCGAGAAGAGTCGTTGTAAACAATTAGAATTCAAAATATAAGTGCTCTTCGTTGCAACGTTGAAGAGGGGTTGACTCTTCAGTTTGTCTCGCATGTGTAACCTCGAGCCGTGTTCATGTCTATCTTCTAAATATATCTTCTCTGCCACAGTAATTTCTCCCGTCTATTGAAGATTATAACGTGATGCGCTCTTAGAGATACGCTCTCCTTTATTGATACTTATGATCGTATTAATGTACCGAACGCCGTTCTAACACATTATTTTCTTTATGATCAATAATTCGAACCTTTATTATTTTTATCAAGTCATATAACGACGAGTCTTCCAAGTACCCTATACACTAAATATTAAAAGCATATTGAGGCCGCTTTTACCATTGACGCGAATATTAAACGACATAAGTATTTACGTATTGTTATCTTTACAATAAGAATTCAGAGGGAACGGCTACAGATGGCGTTCAAGCGTGGGCATAGGCTGATACCCTACGCCTAGGGAGGGCACCGAGTTCGTTAAGTATGAAAAGAACGAGCACAGGAGCAATGGGTACAAGGGACAGGGCCCACCTCCGACCGACTGATTATTAATGTCTTGAACGTCACCCTCCGCCCACCACTACACTGTATCGTTCTGAGAGGTGAACCCGCCCAACTTCAAAAAGAGCCGCACGATGCTTTTGCCAACCGACCCATTGTTAATGAAACACAATAAGAATAAAATTGTTCTATTCACTGAAATTCACATTTAATGTTTATGGGATTACTTCTTGCTATTTTTAAAAAGCTTGTGGATTCTCAATGCTTTATTGCTTTCTTTCTTGGTACCTGTATGTTCGGAGTCAAATGTCTTTAGGTACGGTTTGCGGTTTCCGCCAACCATTAAAGTCGGTTTTTGCTAAAGGCAAAAGCTTAGTCGCTCTGACCGCAACCAAAGTGCCGCAGCTCTAGTATATACTAGCTGTGTCCTTCAGTTTCATGGGCATATAAAATATAACATGTAACTTTAAATTGTGATATATATTTTTGTATTATTTTTGATACTAGTAGACTAAATGTCCAAAGTTTAAAGAAATTTCTATTTTTAATTATTCATGATCCTCCAAATTTTGCAAATAAATGCGGTTTACAGACTCGCATGTTTTTTAAGGTTCCATACCTAAAGAGTAAAAACGGAACCCTATTACTAAGACTCCACTATGCATTTGTCCGTCTGTCTCTCACCAGGCTGTAATTCATGAACCGTGATAGCTAGACATTTGATATTTTTACAGATGATGTATTTCTCTTGCCGCTATAAAACAGAATAAAATATTTAAGGGGGAGCTCCCATACATGGTTCCATACATACGTGGTTTTTATCATTTTATAGAAAATGATGATATGGAACCCTTCGTGCGCGAGTCCGACTCGCACTTAGCCTTTTTGTTATTATTTGTGTATGTAACTTAATGTATACGAACATTATTAAAACATAATTTTGTTTTTATAGAAATATTTTGTTTTTAACAAGCTTCGTAAATACAAATTTACGTAACATTTATTAAAATAAATTGTTTTGCTAATGACCACATCACATTGACAGGCTTTAAAAGTCATTTTGATATACTTTGTGGGCTGTCAGTTTGTCTGCCAATTTGTGCGGGAAATATTTTTCAAGAATGAGCCGTAAACACGGATTTAAGAAGAATATTATGCGGACATTTAAATATAGTGTTGGACCGAATTTAATCGAAATTGCAAACAGAAAGTTTATTTTTACGCTTTCATCTGTAAACAACCAATTGATATAGCCCATTAACGTGTATGTATTCATGAACGCTATTAAAATATTAAAAAATAAATATAGCAAACGAGCATGCTATCCATCCGATGGTAAATGGTCACTACCGCCCAGGGACATCTGTCATCAACTCCAGATAACACTAGACTCGCTAGCCCTGATTATTTATTTGGTTAACTTAGTACTCCTTGTGTTCGCAAGTGTCCTTGCTTTACCATACTCTTTCCAGAACACAGTTCTTATAAGGCACCGTTTATAATAGGTGTGGCGGTAGTTCAGAGTCAAACCGAGAATCATTTTTCACGTTTATCACCAGTTGTATTTACACGAACATAAATTTTCTCTACCATAAAACAAACACCATTTAGAGATGCTTTATACTGGAAATAACTAGGATACGGAGAGTCCGTACTATTTGCTGTTATAACATTGAACTTGCTTTTGCGCAATGATAGGAAATGAAACTCAGAGATGTTATGTGAGGAGAAAACAATAGAGACGCGTAATCTCGGGTCGCCAACGATGCAAGGTCTGAGGCCATCGCTAATCCTATTAAAATAACCAGAGGGCAACTTGTACAAGTATAATTGTAATATGTAGTAAGTTACTTAGCGGTCTGGAAAGTTATTGTAAGTACGGCTTAGGGATGTATAACTCTTAACATATTTCTATTTGTCTCTTATTTTTAAAATAGCATTGTTTACTATAAAAGTTATAAATTTAAAGTAATGAACAAGCGCTGTCTTAGTTTTTAGATATCGTAATTCGTTCATTCAATAGTTCATAATATCAATTACATTTTAACGTTTATTTGAAAGGAATTTGCGTATAATTTGTATACATTTAAATGTATTATAGTTTTAATATTTGTTGTTGTACTATTTGTACGTAGAAAGGTATAAATAAAACCTTCACACAACATAGTATACCATAACATGTATTAAATTTTAAATAGTTTCAACCACTAAAAAGATTCTACGGAGATGTGACCGGATTTTATATGGGGCAAGATTTAAATCTCACGTCATAAAACTATGTGGGTTATAACTGTAATTAAACGGTGTCCAGAGTGGTTATTTGCGACGCAAATTTAACAACTAGTGAGTCGTCGTGGTTGCGCTGGCAGCCGTCGGCGCAATTGTACCAATAACCACTTCCTAATTTTCTCGTTTCCTGAGCCTCGCCTCGCCTCTGCGCGTCATTCCCTTTGTGCCGGTTTGGTTACAACATAGCTATTATAAATATATGTTTTCGTGTTTCAATCTGGCTTTTTATGTTATATTATGAAAAGTAGCAAACGAACTGATCTGTTATTACTGCTGCCCGTCTACAGCTGTAACCAACTGCAAATGGAATTGATGTCTGACTTAAAGACTTGGCTACTTTTAAAGATGGAATGCCTCATATTCTCTCTATCTTATCAGGACATTCAGACAAGGGCGTGAACATTCCTGATAAAGCTCAGATGGAAATGTGACTGTTCCATTGTAAACACGCCAAAAAGGTCGATCACGTTATGACTTACAATTTATCACCTCTAAACTCAGGATGTACAAACACTGTAATGAAATTTCAGCAAAAGTTCTTATTGTATTAAAAGCTCAGAAGCTGACGTATAAAAATTAACAATAGAAACACGACGTATCAGTATTAAAGGTCAGAGGTATGTGAAAACGACGTGTATAATCCGAACGTCTATCCAATAGACAGTTTATTTACCTACTCTGGATCTCTACTCTGTATAAACATAAAGGACGGCGGAAAGCCCTCATTCGCAATTTAATTTCGTTCCCGGTGAAAACTTGATGTAATACAAAAAACAGAGCGTAGGAGGATTCGCGGATACATAGTACAAATTACTTTCGAAGCAATATCATGTACATAATTTTACATATATTTTCATTTGCATTTTTAAATGTGGTAGGACCCTTTTGTGGTTTGACTCCGGACGCGTTGCTATCATACCTTTTTCTACCTTATAACAGTATTGTTAAGGGCTGCTGCCTTGATGTTTGAATAAACGCTTTCTACACTCATAGCCCCACAGTA
Organism: Cecropterus lyciades; assembly: GCA_002930495.1. Taxonomy (NCBI): domain Eukaryota; kingdom Metazoa; phylum Arthropoda; class Insecta; order Lepidoptera; family Hesperiidae; genus Cecropterus; species Cecropterus lyciades. Next base: position 198,421 of record MOOZ01001474.1, on the reverse strand, counting down.
GGATTTTCTCCTGTGTCGTGGGTGCCATGGACACACAAAGATGAATACATAAGCACCCAAAGCTAGAACAGAAATCTAAACTCAACATTGATAATTATTGGTGGAAAAACATTTATACGAGGCGTTCCAAGTTAGTTCTCAGGAATACCAATGCATCTGCGGCTGACCTCAAGACTTCAAAACTATCTGGAGTTGATTACGGTTGTCCATGAGAGACAGTGGCCACCAGTTGGACTGAATGTCCATTTGCTACTTCTATGATACTAAATACTATCGAAAATATTCACGTTTCTGTCGCTTTACCCTTGTTTAACATGATGTATTTCTTTGTATACTCTACATCTGATTGAGAATATTATTTATTGGCACAGCCACCAAATATTCTTAATATCTCAAAATCTGTTTAAAATGTTTTTTATTAACTTTTATTCCTGTTATATATTCATAGCTACTTCGAGTTCAAACTTTTACACTAGGAAAACAGCATCCTATATTACTAAACAAGCTCTACCATATTATGATGGATACTTTTAGTTTCTTCTGCTTATGTTACTAACTTCTCCTATATAACTATAAAATTAAATTATACAACAAGTGAAGTGTCTTTTTTAGGGTTCCGTACCCAAATGGCAAAAATCGGAACCCTTAAAGATTCGTAGTGTTTGTCTGTCCGTCCGTCTGTCCGTATATCACAGCCACTTTATTCGGAAACTATTAAGACTGCAGAGTTGAAATTTGGTAGGTAAGTGTATTCTTTAAAACGCTTTCCCAATTATGTTCAAAAATAAAAGATATATTAAAATCATCTTACCTACACGTGTGGGCTATAGAAAGGTGTTCAAAAATGACATTGAGGTTTCAAAAACCATTTTTCTTAAAGATGATTGCCTGAGAGATAAGCGTTAAAATGTGTGCCCTCTAACTCTTAAACTAAGCGAGTGAAACATCTGGTTAAAAGGCATGTTGTGTCAAGGAACTTTCAACGAAAATTGATTCGAACAAGATACGGTTGACAGTTTTTAAGATATAGCACTTTTTCAAAAATCGAATATAATAACTTTGTAATTCATACAAACACTATGAAAAACAAACTTATGTTGGTAGTTGGAAAACTGTTCAACTTAATTTATTATTTTTACAACAGAGCTATATTTTCTCTTCAATATTTGATATTTATGGATAATGCTAGCGAACCCTTCGTGCGCGAGTCCGCCTCGCACTTGGCCGTTTTTTTTAAATTTAACATTCATACTCTTAAATGGAGATGCATTAAAAAGGAATTTCTATTATTACTTTTATTTATTCTATTTTCAGTAGTGGTGACACTGTATTTTAATTAAATAAATTAGATTTAAAGATGGATTATAAAATATACATGTATAGTTTAGTATACTTTATATTGCCCGCCTGTCACTGAATTTTGTACCTATATCTATGTCGTAGGTCTAGGGTTAGCAATTGGGAATCGATGTAGCCTACCCTTCACCTTTAGATCGCACGAACATACGTATTAATTCTTTATCGTCTATAGTACGTAATAGGCTGCAACGTCTCTTGGCACCGGTGCTCCGTGTCAATATTCCAATTCGTAGCCCAGAAACGTCAACTATAAGTAGTTGCCGAATTTATTAGGACAGAATTAGTGTACGCCACGTTCTTGAGATATGTGTTTTGAACTCGCAAAATTGCACTACGTCACACTTTAGTGTCACATAGTTGTATACGTGAAGCGCCTTTAAAAATTTGTTTATCTCCAGTTGCCCAACTCCTACGAATACTGACGAACTCCTACTAACACGCATACCATTAGCGGGAATTGGTCAAAACCTCGATTAGAAAAGGCCTTTGTCCAGCAATGTACCTCAAAGGTCTGATGGATGGACCTGATATGTTATCAAATGTAATAGGTTGCAGTGGATTATTTGTAAACCAACCAACCAATCGTACAAATAAAAGAGAATAACTTTTCAAAGCATTCCTTCTGTTTTGTAAACAAGTGTGAAAAGTTGTGGCCAATGCAGTTCTAGTGATTGTCGCTAAAATAAGAAAAAGTTAGTATTAATTATGCCTTAGGTATAGTTTTTTTTTTCTTTTTTATGTTGTACTGTGTTTAGCCCGCCGTTCGATCACCTAGTTTTTGACTTACAATTTGTACAGTAGAAGTATGTGCAGTCCAACGCATATAAACAATAACACTCGGAAAACTTTAATTCTCAACAATCACGAATTGAAAACAATTGAATTGAACATTTTTGGATGCTTTTGATAAAATCTGCTAAACATAGATGGTAGCTACAAATTGTGTTATTTTATAAGTCTGTTTGTACACCATTCCCCTTTCCTCGACAAACAAATAAAACATACGTAGACCGAAGCACATTGATTCAATTTACCTTCATAACAACAATTCAACGTCGACGTTCCCGTGTCTCTATTAGTTTAAGGACGCGGTAACCACGTGACTGCTTCACCGAAGCGGGCCCTAACACATAATGCCGTGCGTGGTTATTACATTATGTAAATTGAGGATATTTTCCTTTACTACCTGACGTTGCAGGAATAGAAATATTCGCTTGAGTTTTCATTTGTTGCTGAATGCTGACGTCATCTGCCAGCGGTAAATTAGAAATCTAATTTGGACGGTACTATTAGGATAGGTGGCACCAATGTTCAACATTGCTTATTAAATTAACACTTAATGCATGTAGCAATTTGTTAGAAATGAATTCATTGGTATTGACTTGTACAACGTTTCGACTAAAGCTCAACTTTAGTCCACCAAATATCCAGTATTTTATTAATATAGATATAGCAAATGAGCATGCACCTGATAGTTAGCGGTCACTCCCGCCACTAGACTTCTGTTACCAACTTTATATCGACCAGAGTTCCTATCTGAAACCAGAGTTGTTCTGTCACACCTAAGGACTCAGATGGTCTTCTTATATGTAAGACAACCAGTCCATACTTTTGTGGCGGTGATACGTCCCCGGTCGATTATTACTAGTTTAAAGTAGATCTTGCGTTTCGGTGAAAGAATGTGACTCAATCTCATATAAGAAGACCATCTTAGCCCTCGGGAGTTGCAGCGCAACTGTGATTGACTTGGATAGGATCCCTGTTTTATATGAAGTTTCTTACAGTTTTCCAGGTGGATTGCGTGCTCGTCTGCTACTTCAATTTTATATAAACAAATGTTGATCTGAGTGACATTTGTATGTTAATGATGTACGCTCTCCAATTCCAGCACATGGTGGGAACGGGCATGGCGGCCCCGTTCAATGCGGCGGCGGCGGCTGCGGCCGCGGCGGCTCAGTTCGCGGCCAACGGCGACGCGTTGGCCGGCGTGAAGGCCGACAACGGGCCCGCCGCCGCGCCACAAGCACCCCTGGTCAAGAGCGAGGGCCCACCGCAACCGGCTCCAATGCCACCCACAAATTTCTCTCCCCAGCCACAGCCTCAGTCACACCAAACAAATTCAGTAGAAAATCAAAATAATAACACAGTAAGTGATCTACGTTTATTCGCATTTCGTTAAAATGAACGTGTTTTGTTAAAGATATAAGAAGTATGAACGTAAATCAATTTAAATGTGGTTTTCATCGAAGTCTCCTGAATTGACTATAGAAAAAAAAATTGTCTATAAACTCTACTTAAACATACAGTATCAAGATATTTATCAATGCTTTCCTATGAAAGCTGCAGTAAACTTGATGAGGGACTAAACCCAGCGTTTGCATGTAAACGTTTCAATTCCGACAATCATCAGTCGTAACATTTAATATAAGATGTTCCTTTAACATTTCGTTGCAAAGAAATAGTACTTAGACTATATTATAATACAGTTGTTTATAAAGCAAGATATGACTTCCATTATATTTAAACGGACTTTATTTGTTCATATAAAATATAAAAACCACATTATGAGAATACGATCAAAGGTGTTTTTGTAAACTAAACGTGCGCGGGCTGAAACTGTTATAAAATTTATGGGTCGAGCAAAAAAGTGTATGTTAAATGCATAAATTAGTAGTGTGTTTTTGAATTGAAAACTTCTCTAGGTACATTAGGCATTTTAGAGATGGATGAAAACATTAAATTTGCAACACTGTTAACCATAACCGACATCTTTGTATATAATTATGTACATATATTGTGTATGTACAATAACAACAGTGTTGTTCAAGTTTTCAGTTCTGTGGCACTCCCTACGCTACTGTTTTATTTACTGTTACATATTAGTTACGCCGTGACTACGATCCATGTGTCGTCAACCCATTATTGTCCCAATGCTGGGTACGGGTTTTCTCTCAAATCGTTTCAGGCCATGATCCACCGCGCTGGCCAAGTGCAAATTGGTAAACTTCACACACCTTTGAGAACTTTTTTAAAGAACTCTCAGGTGTGTAGGTTTCCTCGCGATGTTTTCCTTTACCGTAAAGCAGTGATAAAATTAATTTCTAATACGCACATAATTTTAGTAAAATCAATGGTGTGTGCCTGGGATTAGAAACTTGGACCCTCGATTGAGAGGACGATTTTCACTACACATACTCGGTCGAAATATCGACAAAAGAAATTCTAAAACCTCATATCGTGACTACCCGTAAGAAATTAAAATGTTACTGTTTTATTTTTAACCGACTTCTAAAAAGGAGGAGGTTCTCGTTTCGACTGTATTTTTTTATTACCCGATTGCGTCAGAATGCTGGTAATGTTTGTCGAGCGTACGTATGTTTGTATGTATGTCCATTTCTTTGGCACGCGCTACAGCCCAAACAGCTTGACGGATTGTTACGTATGACATATCATTAGAATCATTACATAATTAAAAAAATGGCGCCTGGAAATAGAGAAAAAGGGGGGAGATGAAACGACTTTTTTACTATCACGACAATATTGTGTATATACACAATCATGGCTTTTTTGTTTTAATGTTTTTAAGGATGCTACTAGTTTTATAATGGTTCGGTTCGGGCGTGTTGCAGCAAAGCGAGGTGGAGGCGACGGAGGAGAACACGCCGGTGAGCGTGGCGGCGGCGGCGGTTGCGCAGCAGGCGGCGGCGGCGCACGCAGCGGCGGCGGCCGTCAGCGCGGCGGTGGCCGCTGGCGCCGCGCCCGCGCTCGCCGCGCCCGACAAGACCCTCGTGCCCGTCTCCCAGGCCTCCCAGCCCAAGAGGCTCCACGTCTCCAACATACCCTTCAGATTCAGGGACCCCGACCTCCGCAACATGTTCGGGGTGAGTCGCACGACGCTTCGCTGTCAGAGCACGGCATGACTGATCCGATTAGTTCCTGTTGTCGCTATACTTAGTGAGAACGTTCGATTATTTATGTAATCCTCGTTTTGCTTTTCAGCAATATGGCACAATACTTGATGTAGAAATTATCTTCAATGAACGTGGCTCAAAGGTAAGCACTGTTTATCTCCGAAAATACTTATGAAGTAGCCCCTTGAAATCTTTTGGATTTCATTGAGGCTACTTTTTATGAAATTACTATAATAAGGTCCAGAATAGACGATAACCTAGCACTCAGCAAACTTATCGAACACACTGCAATATTTGTAAGCTAAAGTTTATTTTATAGAACTTGATCATTACATAGTGATTCATATTAAAATATTGATCGTTTATTCTGACCTAGTTTATGTATAAAATAAAAGAAGCAACAATACCATTTATAACTAAGGAAAACCACCCGAAAATATAATGATTGGTTTAAATAATTCACGATTTATTTTATTTTTCAAATAATGTACTTATTGCTTCTTCGGTAAATTAAAGGAATGTTGTTAATATATTAGTGTTCAAATCTACAATAACGACATCTTAATATAAATAAAATCACTTTATCATCGTATTCATTGAATAAGCGTCGAATTATTTTCCCTATATTTTCTGAAGTTGTCACTATACCGATCCAATGTGTAAACGTTTTTGCCCCTGCAAAAAACGCGTTCTCTTACGGTCAAGACCAGAAATAAGTATGATTCAATTCAAAAATATTTACTAAACCCTTTAGTAAATATTTTTGAATTGAATCATACTTATTTCTGGTCTTGACCGTAAGAGAACGCGTAAACGTTAAAACACATTCCGTTGGTTTACTGTAAATCGCACTCATAGCTATTGCTCTCAATTATTTTTTCACACATGATTACTTCATATATATTCACAGTTTTAAAATAAAAGCAATAGCTAGAGGCTGATGATTATTATTTAGTATTTGCTGCCCAAACTAGTACTATTACTGAATATATTTCCCATAAACGTGTTATCTCATCTATTTGATTCAAATTAAATATTGTAACATCCTTGCTTAATAAAAATTAAAAGGCAAATGGGCTTAGTTAAGTATTAATCGTGTTTTTGAATAAACTTCCTTCTTATAGCATATTCTTGGTTTTAATGTTTGGTGCAGTATCTCTAATGGCATTGTATATTATCATTAATTAATAATAATGTCTATAAGTCTGTAATCCAACTGAAAATTACTGAATTGTTATGTACTTTTATGCCTGTGACATATTTTTACCTGTTGCTTATAATTTCTTTACAAAAATCACAATTTTTTGATTATTTTCTAAATTCGTAAAAATAAGTCAACGGCGTAACATCAGATAGTAATATACATATATATTATATATATTATAAATTTCATTCTTTACAATACTCAAAAAACAACTAAAATGTAACTGTCAATTCCCCTCGAGATAATTGCATAGAAATGAATATTATTGAAATATTTTTAAGATTGATTGGATTGATCGCTTTTTCGTGTTTACTGCTTTCCTTGTGTCAGTTTGGTGACCGCCCCTACAGTAGTCCATGCTCGCTCATGTCTAAAACGTATTTTACTCTTTTGATATAATAGCTCCAAATTATTTTTTCTTCAGTGCCTCACATGGGATATGCAGTATTAGAGAATGATGCATCGTCACTATAACAGCTGATTTTCTAAGTCATATTTTAAGGACAGCTCTATTATTCATCACTAATATATTTAATACTATCATCCAAACTGCACCGCATCTATTCGTTATCGAAGTACTGAAATATTCACTGTAATAATATCATAAAAATCCACCAAAATGACCTGTGACTATTGTCGTTCGCGTATGTATTGTGTAGTTTGGGTGATATGTCATTCTGAAATTTAATTTTGTCTATTTTAATTAAAATGTTAATATTTTCAGTTCATTTGTTATAATACTAGAACTGTCAGTCATGCGCTTCCTAACAAGGGAATTTAATACATACTTTACTAGTTTTGGGCATGTGTACTTCTCTCTAAATACTTGTTAATATGTTGTCAATACGAGTTACGTATTCCTAGAAGTAACTTTGGCGCACTGTTAGTTTGGCTTTACCTCTAAGTGAGTAGTGTCTTCTCGCGTCGGGCTCGTGTCTCGTGTCGAGTCGTCGCCGTTGTCGCGTGCTTTGCGTGCGTTCCCAGTGTCAGATCGCGAGCGATGGACGGGCGCGTAGCCCTCGCTTCCTATTCATTTATATATTTTATCTGTAGCCTCCTTATATCTCTTTCTCTCTGCCCAAAGTAATGTTTATGTACAATAAATATGTGCACTCAGAATGGTATTAATAATAATAGAGCTGTCATGCTTTTATAAATGTAAGCGTTTCGTACAATCAGCAACTTGTTTGCCACTTTCACAACTCGTCTCTTCCACTGTATTGTGTGCTGTGCTAGCTGCTTTTGTATCTATGGGTTATCACCGTGTATTTTCGAATGACGTAGTTTACCTTACCGAAGCACGACCGATTACAATTATAGTTTTTATTCAACTGTAACAAGACGGAGACTGTGTCTACAGCACTCGTATACAACGTTTGTGGCGTATGCTAGGTTATAAATACTGCTTTGATTTTATTATTGAATATTTAGATTTTAGCACTGTACAGTTCATGCACAATATCATAAAACATTAAAAAGGCTTTAGGTACGTGTTTGTTGTGAAACGATACCGTTGTACCCATTAGTCGGGCGTCATCAGTGATAACACACGATGGAAACGATGTGCTACAGCTGATATAGTGAAATCCTTTCGAACTTGTGTCCGATAAATGATCATTGCCTAGCTGAAACTTTTTTCTTTCTAGACCAGTTTAGTTGATGCATGATCGGTGAGTTTCATAGAACAAATTGCAGCTAACATTCCACACAGAAGTTTCTAGTCATTTTGATTAAAGTAGTGTCTATCAAATTAGCTTTCAAGGAATCCTTACGACGTGTACAACGTTAAAAACTCTTTCCAATAGTACAAACTGCTAGGTCGAGCGACATCGTATTAATTTAATGTAATCCAATGCTTATGTGTATCCATTCAGCTAGACTGCGCTCAAACTACCAACGTAATCGAAATATCGTCCTCTCGATATTACACTAGAATATTTAAATAAAGAATATGCAATGCATAAATGTTAATTTTTGTTGCACGTTGTTTTTTGAGCGACGCTGTTTTTAATGCATGTTTTGTCTGTCTTGCATGCAGGGATTCGGTTTTGTAACATTCGCAAATAGTGGTGATGCGGAGCGAGCACGAGAGCGTCTTCACGGCACCGTGGTTGAGGGCAGAAAGATAGAGGTGTGCATGACTCAATGAATACCATCCGTAGCACTATGTAACTTATAACATCCCGCTCCTACGCCCACGCCACACACCGCAACCTGCGCTCGTCTGCTCTGTAGTTATGCCATGCTAGTGCGCCGGCCGCACCCGGCCCCGCATATTAGCACTAAGTATACCGTCGTCTTTTCTAATCCACAAACAAACCTTATTTATTTTATCCCTTTACTCTCTAGACGGTCATTTAATATGCCGATCGAATGAGAGAGTCTCACAGAAATGTAGAACGAACCGTACGTCTCTCAAAGTCCAGAGGTAAGACTGCTATTGCAAATTATTTATTTTCATTAACATTCGAAAAGTTTTTAGACGACTTTACGGCATTCGATGTACCTCCCTTGTTCAAACGGATCGTTTGTTAAAACATTTTACACCAGATGACGAACCTATTATCACTAAAATACGTGGGATTATTATTGGTTGATATGGATGTACCTATAAATTGCAAAAGTATATGACAAAAATTGTTTTTTCTTTTGTTTTCCTATGTTTCCTATTTTATGCCACATGCAATATACAAATTTACTTATTTTAATTATTGCAGGTTCGATTCCTGTATTTTTTTTATATCGTCAAATGTATCTTGAGATTACTATTTCAAAGATAAAAGCAATAATACATTTATAAATGTATATTTTATTTACAAAGAAAGTAATCGAAAATATGAATTAATTACTTTCATCAAATTTCCTGAGGAAACCTGAAGCATACTCCAGTACCGCTATACACCAACGTAGTTTGGAGGAGATGCTCAGCAGTGGGATAAATATGGGTTGCTGCTTACTACCTTCAACAAAATTTCTCTGTATTCAATTCTTCTCATGTTAAATTATTTTAGTAATGTTAGGGTTTATGGTAACAAAAATTTAGACGTGGTTCTTACGCATTGTTTACTTCAAATCAGGTTAATAATGCTACGGCGAGAGTGCAGACAAAGAAACCACCGGCGGTACCGAACGGTAAGCTTATGTTAAAATTTTAATGACACGTTAATCTTCATTGATAACACAGTACAAAACCCTCGTATCTCATAAAACTTCCAAAAAAAAAAGAATGAAATATATCACATACCTACTATATAATATTAGTTCATACTTAGTACACTTTTAATTGTATACACCTGTATCCGATGTTAATAAATTTTGGGATTTTCTCTTTTTTAATCCATCCAGTTATTCTGGCTAGAAACGGATCAGTTCCCACTTTGGGTGAGAGAGCTGGCCTTATAAAGATCGGTGTTGTTCATGTTTAATGTACTCACTTGTTACATGTTGGCTAGATCCGTTGTCGGAATGCAAGTAGGTGAATGCTATTTTAGAGAATGAGCCCACTGTCAGCGCCCGGAGACAGTCTGCGCTAGCGTGCCACTTGTGTAACGTGCACACTGAACGATTGGCACCCCAGATAATGGTCGATCAACCTACTTAATGCAATTTACGACCTACAAATCAATCAACCTTATTCCAAATTATATACTCACATCCGAGGGCTGTCTCCGGTGCAACTGTTGCGTGACATAACACTCGTCCAAGCGAACAGATTAGTCAGCTTATTAGATTTTCACTTCATTTTAAATGGCAAACAATAATTTCGTATGTTTTTAACGTTCGTGGAATGAATGCAACCTAAATCTTGCACTGTCAATATTTCCGTTCTGTAGTAGAGAATGTCTAGGATTGTCTTCTTTGTGCTAGCTTAGCTACCGCGGTATCGCTCGTTGCGGCTATGAAAACATATTTTATTTATTTGTTTCAGTGTGCGTGCAGTGGCCGGAAGGTGAGATATCCCGAGTTTCCTCCTCGTAATACCCTCGCTCATCAACAAAGGCTTTCGCGTTTATTATTATAATAACATTCATTCGAGCATGATCTTTCCTTACTTATGTGGTGGGACTATATGGTTAATTAGTTCTATTGCTCGATGAAATATGTATGTCACGAATTGATTTTAAAGCATTTTGTAAATTACCCCGACGGCGATGCTTCTTAGAGCAAGAGTAGGTTTGTGTTTTATCTATCGCACGGTGATGAGCATTGAAATTATAAAATTTTCGTGATTTAAGTCGTGCTGTAATGTGGCATGGCCTTGTTATTCCCGGTATTCTCGATGTGAATAATGAATATTCAAAACCCTAGTAATTTGAATCGCATTCTAGTGCATAGCAATAGCATAGATTATCGTTTATTTGTGATTAATGATTGGAAAATAACGTACTCGCATTCGAGATCCGCATTTAACAAAAGCGTAAAGAGCGCCGGCGGGACGTTGAAAGAATAACGGCGACGCTCCGCGAGGCGCGTCGCGGCGCCGGAGCGGGCGGTCGATCGGCGACGTCGCAGCGTTATTGTTCCAACGACGAATCGCCGGCGGCTCGTTCCACTCCGACGTACCGCACCGGAGGCGGTCGGGTTAGCGGCGTCGCAGCGGTGGTCAGTGTGTAGAGGCGCGGTGTGTGCGCAGGGCTGCGGGTGTCCGGCGTGACGTGGCCGTGGCTCGGCGCGCCGGCCGCGACGCCCGCGCCGCCGCTCGTGCTGGCCCCGCGGGCCGCCCAGCGTCGCAGGTACCCCCGCATGCGTTAGCCCCGTTTGTGTTGCATGTAGCGCCCGG
>MOOZ01001474.1:171146-185540 GCA_002930495.1 Cecropterus lyciades | reverse complement strand
ATACGACGACAGTGTTCTAATTTACCCCACAACACATTCGTATATGTATCCAATTATCCTGCACCGTTGGTTCTTATTTAATTACACATTGTTCTAACTGTTTCCTGAGACAATAAAGATACGGGTTCATGACCCAATTTCATTGTTATCAATCTTGAACGACAATTACAACTCACAGACGTGAAGACGATATAATTGAATAATATTGACACAAATAGGCTTGGTGCAGTTAATTCTTGTTTTCAAAATATATTTGTGCAAATGTTAACTGTTTTATTAATTCGTTAATAAGGACATAATTTTATTAATGTACAGTTTGAAAGAAATAATAATACACTAAATATATTATTATATTAATTGCAAATGCACAATCTCATTTCTCGACCGACACAAAAATGGTTATATATAAAATAGAAGATTTGAAAATAAAAATGAAATCAATACGATAATAGTCCAATGTAATGTTAACCAACTCCCTTAAGGAAAGATGTTATCTATTTTATCATTTTAACAATTTTGCTACTATTGTTGTACATGGATGTCATTTATGTTAAGTCGTATTAAACCATTGTAAAATTAACAGGAGACGAAGACTGCACTAGTAGTCATCCACTTGCACTAATTCCAAACATGTCATTAACCTTCACTCCCTACCCGTTATCCGGTATGATGTAATTTTTCTTTAAGTAGCAAGTACAATGAGCAATTTGGTAAACTTGTATAATAGTTATCAAAAAAAATTATATGACTTATTTCAGAAAGTAACTTCCAATAACATATCCCATAGATAATGCTTCGCATAATTAGATTGGACGCGTATAGCTTATTTATACTGATTCAATAACTAATGCGTAAATAAATATTAATAAAAACAATAGTAGATTTTATCGCTTATGTTTATATGTACATAGAGACGTAAATATAGCTTTAATTGAATGTTATATAGGTTCAGTACACTGATACCGGTAGTATATTGATTCGTAATAATGAATTTACATTAATACTAACTATTTTTGTCGTGCTGTAAACATTTAACTTGCCTGTACGCTGATCTGTCCTCGGTTGAGTGTTTCTCTAATTAACCAGAATGTTAGAAGCGTTTTGCATTGATAATATTTTTTTTCTCTTTCATTTTTAATATCTCTGTAGCTTTTCATTTATAAATAAGCGTAGAGTAATACGTGGCTCAATTTATTTAGAGTAATAAAATATTTTAATATTGATTATTTTAATTCTTCTAGTTCGTTAGTCGACTCGCTTATGAAATACAGTAATTAGTTTTGTAGATTTATAATTAGTTGGAATTTTAAAATATTTAGGTAAAACTTAGATTTTAAATCTTTTTTCCTATTTTTTTAAATTAATAATGTTTTAATAGTTTTATTATAATTCCGTGAAATATGATTTTAAACAAATTCTAATTATCTACAGTGTTTCCTTACGGATATATTTTTTATTAAATACGTTAAATTATTGTTATATATTTGTTATTTCCATATAAACCCATATTACGCAAGTGTCTGTTTCAATTCGCAGTGTGTATTACGACCCGTTCTTAGCAGCGGCAGCCACCGCTGACTCCAACTACAGACTCCAGGTAAAATGCCATTCGATATTGCATCTCTAACATTAATCTTAATACCACACTCCTGCGACAATTTTGAATTACGGTTATTAAGTATAGAGAAATATATATGTTGCCTAAATTACATCGATGAAGGTAGTGTCAAACTTTATGGCCGCTCGGGGATTGCCGCGTCTCGTGGCGCAACTCTCATTTTTTATGCGAAATTTAGATACTCGCGTATTATCTTCCAAATTATTTGCCGAAGAACGTTGAATAATGGGCGAATATTTACTTAGACGATGCGACTCGGCATGACACCGGCAACGACATGACGGTGGACGAGTAGCTCCGTGAAATTATACAGAGGCATAATCCTTTTAAATCATGTTAAAAAACTGATACTGCTCGTAGAACGGACGAGTATTCGCGGCGAGTAACAAGTATACCAGAGTAAGATATTTATTCCTCTCTTCCCGTGGATGTCTTAACAAAAAAGCCCATTACAGAAGACCTATATGTATCAGTAGACTTCAAAACGCTGAAGATGAAGTACCTAACTACTGTGTTCGCGCCTATTTATTAGTATTTGGCGAGCATCTAAATATTGCATTCGGTTCGAATGGATGAAGTAGAGAGAGGGAGGGTCTGTCACGATTGGATAATCGCGGAATATCCAGAAGGGTCATAAAGTTTGGTGCGAATAACATACATTGTGTATTGCTTAAAATTCCAATGATGAAGCTAACATGTACATGACATGAGTAGCGCCAGCAGTGGCGCCGTGGTGACCGTGCTGTGTTGTTGCAGGCCGTGAAGCCCGCCGCGGAGGTAATTCATCACGCGTCTCTCACTTTTGATACGTGACCCTATCAGTATTTCTATCGCTTCCTAAATTCATGTTCGACCACGCTAGTACGAGTTTGATATATTATCATTGTGGAGTGAGTGCTGGGATTTTGGTTGCTCCTTTTGTATTCGTATGATCCTTGTTGCGTACCGGTTGGTAATCCACCGTAATGCGGGGTGCACAATGTGTTTGTGGTAACAGAGATGGATGCCCTCTCGCGCGGCAGGCCCGCGCTGTTTGCTTTCTGTTGAGTTGATCCTTGTTCGTTAGTACTTCTGTGGTGGGCGATCTAGTTCTAGACGTACGCTCGAGCTGCGAGTTGACTCGTTCGGACGCTGAATATCCCGTCATGCTCAAAATAGAACATTGAGCCCACAACACGAGTTTTGAACCATTTAATATGTTTACTAACAATCACCGAGTATTTAGATTTAGATATGAGCAAGTTTCAACATTTCAGCGTAGTTTGTGTCAAATTCGATTCTTTCTCCAACGATCGATACATTTGCATGTTCATGATACACATCACCTAACACTGCCATTTTTCTGCATCAAAAGTAAACTAGAGCTAAGTAAAACGGGGGTGAACTAATTTGCTGCAGAAAAATAACGGTAGGAACGCTGTGCATGCTAACGATGTAAATAAATTTACGTTTAAGAATTTTGTGTTATACGAAATAGTTTCGTTTCTGTGCATCGGTTTAGCTTATTTTACTTTACGCTATATAGATCAGATTCGCAGCTTAAAGAGGATACAATATTGTTATCGTCCTATCTTGGTGTCCACTGGATGTTCATCGTGGTAAGAATCACTAACAGAATAAAACCGTTTAATAGTTTTCTTGGAACTGCCTTTGTGGGCTCATTGTTCATATCATTTCAGTTATACAACAAAATATTATAAACGAAAATGAAAAAAATTCTTAGAATGGAAAATGTCATTAACGATTAACGATAGATTTACAATATAATTGAAATCGAATAGTAATGCTGAATTAATACAAAATTCTGTTCAATTTGTATATTATGGTAAGCTTCATAATATTTTACGAGGAATCATTTTATTGCTTAATAAAATAATTTAAACTTGCTCCGGTTATTCATTTTATAGAATAACTATTACAAGGGTTTAATTTTAATTATAAATAATTATTATTTCGCTTTACAATAATAACATGTCTTCATACATACTATTGAAAGTTTTGTCATTTTCTTAACAAATTACACTGTAAATGGAAAACTAATTTAGTATAATCATTCGCCTAAATTCAACGTTCGGACATTCCCTCCAATTGTTATCGTAAATATTATTCGACTAGCAGAATTATTCATTTTCAGTTATATGATAAAGTCTTTATTATTTTTTTAAGTAAAAAACTAATACATCAATGTAAAAAGTCATGATTAAAGCGTGATATTAATGGAAATTCAATTCGGATTAAAATATTAATGTATCGATTACGTATCTTTATCGGTTTCAGTTACCGCATGTATGGATTTTAGTATTGTCAGTGGACGAGAGTAATTACAAACTTATTGTCGTGGTAGTCGATGTTTGAGATATTACCGTCTGCATCGTGTTTTTAATCGATTATCGATTTACTTTTAAACGTTTCTAATCTAAAGTTCTGTTCTGTCAATAAATACTCTACTAATATTGATTAGTTGGGGGATTATTGGAGCTGAAAAGTGATCGATTGAAATTGTAGGCTAAATTGGTTGTATTTATAAAAATAGGTGACAATATATCGCGCATTCTTACTCCAAAACGTATCATGATAAGTAAGGCCGACTGATCGTTACTATCCTTTTTAGCAACGAGTGATTTAACGATTAAATAGTGGTTCATGTAATTAGGCAGCGTCTTAATAGTTGCCCAAAGGCAGTTAGTCCTGAACTCATTAATTAGCTACAATGCAAAATAAATGGTATTCAAACAAGAAAGAAAGACGTCCTCAACTATTTGGTCTTACCTGATTTATATATACGAGTAGAGATTTAATTTGCAAGTTCAATCGTTTTTTTATCTACGTTCGATAATACCCCAACCTACTCTATTCATAGTTCATATTTAAATTCACACACAATTTTCGCATCACTTTTGACGTCACATTTCCAACGCCAAACGCGAGCGTGCGGTCGTATAAAACGTAACGTAAGATGACGTGTACGAGTGTATGTCGAACGTGTTGCAGGCGGCCGCGGCGGCGGCTGCGGCGGCGGCGCCCCTGCTGAAGTCTCCGCTGACGAGCGCGCAGCACGCGGCGGCGGCGGCGGCGGCGGCCAACTACGGCGCGGCCGCGCGCGCCGCCGCCGCCGCCGTCAGCGCCGCGCCCGCGCCCGCCGCGCTCGCGCCGCTCGCCACGTGAGTACTAACAAATACACGCCTTTTTATACGCTTTCCACACTCGCAGCCTCACACTAGGATTTTCTCCTGTGTCGTGGGTGCCATGGACACACAAAGACGAACATACAAACACCCAGACCTAGATCAGAAATCTAAACTTACCATTCAGATGTCTGTCTGGCCGGGGATAGAACCCGAGACCCACTGCGTGTCAGACCGGTATGGTAACCGCTCCACCACGTGGAACGTCGTGGGAATATAACGAGGCTGTCCGACCCCAGGCCCCCGGACCACGATGTAGCTCGCCAACGCATTCGAATTGACCCACCAAGAGTAACTCGCCGGTAATCGGCAATCGCATGAGCGGCTGATTCCAGCCCATCAAAGATCGTGGCCTGCAGACGATTTTGGATGCAAAATTTGTAAGCACTTCTTTCTGGGCGGTAGTGACCACTTACCGTCAGGTTGGCTGCATGCTCGTATGCTTTTCGGTATTATAAAAAAAAAAGAAGATGAGAATAATCTGACGAGTAACTCACTGAATGATGGTATGTAAACGCACATACACACAACTACACACGCAAAATCCTTTGATTCTCATATAGAAATAAAAATATTTTGAATAATGGACGAGAGTTTGACATGTTCGAAATACACCTAAATATAAATGACTGAAATACTCATAGGCGCCTATTCGTCTGTGCTAGACGAGTATTTAAATTTTCATTGGGTAATAGTCGAGTACAATCGACTATATATTCGTAAATTTCTTATACGGTTGTATTCAGTATTTGTCAAATCTGGAGTGTTTCAATTTGGCAAAAAACTACTAAGACTACTTGAAATGGTACACATATACGGTGGCTAATGGAACTAAAACTCATCAAACTTTACTGCTGTATATATTTTTGTATGTAACCTATATTCATTTATATTTTTCAGATACGGTAGAGAATACGCAGATCCCTATCTAGGCCACAGCATCGGTCCAGTCACAGGATACGGGGTAAGCATAAATAAAATCTATTCTAATGTGTAAATTAAATGTTGAAAATTGTTGCAATGCATAACGATCCATTAAAAAATTACTTGTTCCAGACCGCGGT
Organism: Cecropterus lyciades; assembly: GCA_002930495.1. Classification (NCBI taxonomy): domain Eukaryota; kingdom Metazoa; phylum Arthropoda; class Insecta; order Lepidoptera; family Hesperiidae; genus Cecropterus; species Cecropterus lyciades. The sequence goes on along the minus strand of MOOZ01001474.1, from coordinate 179,673 downwards.
GTACAGAAGTGGCTACAACAGATTCGCGCCATACTAAGCCAGTGGAACAAAGTAACGATTTTATTACTCGAATATGAAACTACCTTCGTCGTCTATACATAACATGACAATGAACTCTCTTATAAACGTACAAAAAGTAATTATAGGTGTCAGTAATAGTGCTAGCCGATTACGGTATAAGCTTGGATAGCATGTTCGGGCAGTCCTGTCCGGTCTCAGGGGCTCAGGAAACTTATGAATACCAAAGTCATTAAAATTTCTAACGGAAATACTATATTAAGTTGAACTGTATTGTAAATTTTTCATGAAGTGCATATACAAGTGCGAGCAGCTACTAAAATGCATTCATTCAGTATAATTTAGATACTTGTAAGAATAACTATTTTACTACATAATGAACACGAGAGTGAACTGTTGGTACCTACATACTATTAGTGTACGGTCTAGTGTAGATGTTACAATCGTACAATTGACAATAGATTTATTTTATGTAACAATATTTAGTGAGCTTTGCACTTGCATATCATAGAAAATTGTAAATATTGAATTCCAAGCACATTTTAATGGTTTACTTTTAATTAAGAAATGGAAAGCGTCGTGTGCTTGATAGTTGTTATATAATGTGCAGGAATCCAATTTTTAATTAACTTGTTAAATAGTAATAATGAATAATCTTGTTAAATCGAGTAACTTACGCTTTACAAACATTTGACGTGAAAGTTCAGTAGTGTTCCCAGCCCTTTCCTCGATTATCGTTGAATGTGTTTTATCCAAATATTATTATTTATACAGTACTATACGTATGCGTCTCTCTTTTTTTTACAAATTATTTTGTAACGGAGATACGTCTGTAGTTTATTATAACACAGGTGACATTTTTTTTTTGTAATACATATTATAATGAAGGGGCCTGTAAACGAAATAATTTGTCAAATGTTACGTGCTCGTAAAATATATGTAGTTTGGGTATTTAAGTGACGTAGTTTTGAAACTGATCAATACAGATAATGGAAGCACTTTGCGCCGTTTGTTTCACACTCGTATTTTTTCCACATTATATCATTATATATCATATAGAATAGTCTCAAATGGAACAAATATTTGAACGAATATTCGCCACGGCTCCGACGAATACGAATTTGTCCGATCCGTAGGGAAAAAACGTTCCATCGTTTACAGGCCCCTTATCAGTTACGTGGTGCGATTTCAATAGGGTGCCATTAGTTGGGTTGTTATTTGTGAATACGTTTTTCTCAAGAGTTACCTTGTAACCTATATTTTGATCAATGTATCATGTAGTACTAGGATCCAGTGCGTACACCGCGGTTGCTATGCGGGCTCGCTTGTTCAGAAGATATTGTGCAATTAACACTACTGTACGATAGGAGACGCCATTGCCTGATTTTGTCGTTGAGACCACTGTACAATCTGTTTTTAGTGATTAAATTTCGCTGTCGTATGGCTAAAAAACCATAATTCTTTTGATTTAATTAAAACCATTATAAATCGCTGCAGTTTCGAACAAAATTAATCATTAAATCATTGTTAACTCTCATATGATTTAAAAAGATGTTCGATGATTCGATTGGTGAATCATCAAATCATTTTAATCTATACAATTTTTATGAAGATTATTAGAGTGTTGAATTGCCCAATTTCTCTGAACACGCCCGATCGATTATCCACAAAATCTAACCACGGTACTCGTATACAGTTCGCTTTTGATCGTAAGAATTTCGAAACTGTTTACTTTGCAGTCGTTTAGTGAAGATCGAATTATTTATCGGTCGCTAGTTCGTAATATCTAATTTTATTAATACGTAGGCGTAACGCTTTAGGTGTAGTGTATAAGAGAAGTGTACTCCGTGGAGTTCTTACATATCACTGAGATTTCTCCTTGTAATTATGTTTTAATACTATTGTTCTTAACGGTGTCTAATTTTACAGTGCTATTTAATATACCCTCATTTTATGGAACAAATATGCGTACGGGTCCAACCCTTTAGACGTCGTAAATTTTAGATCTAACAATTTGCATTAGGATTTGTAAAGTATTGTAACATCTATTGATTCGCTCAACGTTTATACCAAAGCACAAAAACCCATCGATGCATATGTATTTGGAGCTTTCGCATGTCATTCATTCCTTCTCATTAGATTTAATAGTCTTTCAGTCAGAAAAACTTATAAAATCTATGAGTTTTATCAACATAGTTATATACATACTGACGTTCTTTTTAATCTTTAATAATATGTCATGCCTTAGTGGAGAATATCTGTACGTCTGCCATGTAGAATAGAAATAATAACTTTTTTCAATACTAATATGTTTTTATAGATCTGATTCGATTTTTACCCGATTGCCTCTCTCAGCATGGCGGTTTGTTATGCAGTGGACTCGATCACGGTTAATCTTTTTTGAATCTGACTTACTCTGACTACATTTAAGATCTTTAGGTAGCGTAGGATTCGTTTACTTCGTGTTGTCCGATGCGTCTCAGGTTCGTTTAGCGCAGCTTCGTGTTATCAACGCTAATAACATATCAATATAAATATTGACCTTCGATTGTACTGTCGTGTCCGTTGCCGAGTAATGACGCCGGTAGCAGCCGCGTCGCCGTCGTCGATAGCTTTAATTACTTACGAAGTAACAGGCGGCCACCAAGTTGTCTAATTCGCCTACAGACTGCAGGTCAGCTATCCATGACATTTTTCGTCTTGTAGAATTTCTAGTCTTTTCGTGCACAATTATTTAGATTAAAAGGTGCTTTGCTCGTAAAGGTTTCATGTGATAGTTACGGAATGATGTTTCGTGTATCTGAATTTGCATTCGTATTAAGTTACTCTTTAGGGTCTAATTTTTAAGCTGTCTCGTGTCATATTTTTTTCTGATAGCTAAACTTTAATTATTTCGTTCACTTTTAGTGCCACTGGCTTTTATGTTGTAAGTTACAATTATTATAATTATACTTTACTGTAGTCATGTTGCAGCTTTGAACAATATTGTGCTTTATTGCTAAATACTCATGCGTGAATGTGTTATTTTAAGAATCCTTAGTTTTGTAGGTATATTACTGTTTTTAAGTTTTTAATACAAGTTTTTATACCGAAGTACAGAAAGTAAAGTACATGTGATTCTATTTGATTATTTTTTGATTATCAAGTCCGTATGAATATAGATTCGGTTGGGATAGTATTGTTTGCCGTGGATCCTAACAGATTTATGTACGACGCAGGCAATCGGAGCGTATTTTGGACGACGACGTAACATTTTGAAAATATAAGAACTGTATCCGCGCTACTCCGGACCGAAACGCGCTCTGTTTACTTGCTCTCTCTTGTCTCCCTTGATTTTTGTAGCTATATTTTTGTTTACATATTTTTATAAATGATTTTAATGAAATTTAATAAACAAATCAAGAAAGGAAATATGAATTGTTTTAGTTTTATAAACGTTTCATCTAAACAAAATTGTTGTTACTTGGAGAAAAATCTGAATTTAAATGACATATCTGACAAAATGGTTAGTGTGCTACAATAAGATTTTGAAAAGGAATCATCAAGATCAATGTATTATAAATATTATAATCATTAAATTAAGGATAATGATATGTATTTTGTAACACGATTTGTTTCTCAGTTTTTATGAGATGTTGATATTTCATACTATTCTCGTTTCCTTCCGCTGTGCACAAATATTTGGCTTATTTCTATCATCGGTAGTTATATTGAATTGTTATATCGTGCATAATATGAAGTCATATCAGTAGTGTTGTTAGTGTGGTTACTCTGGCCGACAACGACTACTGTTGCCGCTGTATATAGTGTTATCGGCGCACGCCTCGTCGTGCGAGTTATTTGTACCCTCGGGTTATATTGTTAATTGTAGCAAGAGTTATAAGTATCACTTGTTCGTCAATTGCACTCGTCGACGCCGTTCAGTTAGCGTAGTTACTCAGGTTAGCGGGGCTCACATTCATGTCTGTGTGTCCAAGTCTAATGTTATCTTAAAATCGTGGAGGTGTCGCGAAATTGTCACAAATATTGGAACAAACAATACGCGATTATACTAAAACCTACTAATTATGATACGTGGCTTTCATATTATTTTATTTTAATATTTTGTAAAAGTTAGTGTGCCGTTGACGCGACTCACTAAAATGCCAAATTCACGCATTGCAAAGTAATCGAAATGTATCCATTTTAGCCAATGTATTATACGGCACCACCACGAATTTTAATTTCGGATAATTATGAAGTGAGATGGGTATACGTGACGCATACTAATCGTTGTTGATGGTAAAGGTATTTTACAGTTATTCCAATTATTTGTAATAAAAATAATAAACAGTCTCGAATCTTCCAAATGTACTTCCTTTAATTAAAAGTAGTTAGTGTAGCGTTCTAAATGGAAACCGACATTTCATTTTTCAAACTTTATTGAAGTTGACATTTACAAACACGTTCGAACGTATTCACGAATGTATTTTGCGTCATTCCAATTGAACATAAGTGATTGCGCAGCCATATTCTCTTCAGTACTTGTCGAGCGAGCAAAGTATGCGTTGCGGATGCGCGGGGTCTCAAAGTGACCAGTATTTAAGACATAACCGTGCTCAATTTCCGTATCTGTATGTTGTACTTATAATGTTAAAATTAATGTTTTTGAAAATTAAATATACTTGATAACTACGTTTGTTAAATAATGAATGTCTTCCGTTTGGCACATTTTATAGATTCGATGCACAATTTATTATGACAGGGAAACGTGTCCCGATATGCGGTTTTCATGTTACTAAAGATAGTTCGGGCCGAGTGCACAGCGAGCTCCTTCATGCGATTTGTGATAAAATAAATAAATGAATAGATTTTTTTCGTGTGGCAATTTTGTAATAGATTGCAGAGCTGATTTTCTCTTTTAATGTAAATATATATTTTTTCCAATGAAAATGTTGAATGAAGTGAATCATTTAAAGCCTTTGGCGATATGTACTCATTTACGTTATTAATAAATTATAGTATGAATTCATTCGTGTTTTTATTTACCATACGACCAGCCTATTCCGATACCTGCATTTTCCGATACCTTCCTGCAAAACGCACTGAACAATGGTCAGCGGAACCGAGTGTAAAACATCGATTAATGACGCGTTACAATTAGGAAAAATGTTCATTCGTCTCGGCGACATATTGTACTCACATCGGTTAATGTTATGAATCGTAGTGATTGGGTGAGAATGATAATATTATTTGTGCCGATAAGATTGCAAGGTTCTTTGTTGATAAATAGTAATCATCTATTGAATAGAATAATTAAAACAATCGGAATGGTAAGATAATCTTGCAAATGATAAGAGGTGCTCGTGCGCCGATCGAGCAGTGTTGTTCCGTGGTGCGCGTAATCGACACCAGATTTTACAATGTACAATTGCTTGGATTAAGGAACTAGCAGAAACATAAATAGTAAACATGGTGCTGTGTCCGCCGTTCAGGTGGTCCGCTAAGGGCGGCTTTAATCTCAGTAATAGCGAGGAGGCCAAAAACACACAGAGACGAGAAACTATTTTCGTAAGTACTCTTAGAAGTTTCTGATTTATCACTTGGCAAAAATATTCAAGTGATATTATTAAAAAACGACCTACCTACTAGTACTAGTCCTCGACCCTCGAAACGTTAAATTATAAGTTGCTCATTTATAAACTAGAAAGAGTTATAGGTTAGTAGGATTCCACCAAAACGTTTAAATACTTGACTGGGTGAATTTTAACTTAGTTCATTCGTGGCGGCAAGAAAGCAACTCATTCTTGCTTGTATTGATAATATTTTGTTAACACTACCTCTACTAATAGGTTACTTTGTAGATACATTGTTAATTTATTAATAATAATGTGCTGGGAGTTTAGTAAACATTTGCATCATAAAGTGAATGTTGAAAACTGTTATTGGTATCTACCTACTAAATAGACAAATCTTAAAGCAGGAAACCTTTCCAATATTTTTATGATATGGAAGTAGTTAACGAGCTTACAGTATATTTACTAATGCCTATGTACATTTGTAGTACCTAATAGGTTTGTAACCTAATAGGATTGGAGCTACTGTGAGAACGGACTCAGGGACTAAGTTGAAATATCTCTATTTTACGTCACCCTTCAAACCAGTACACGGCAGCGCTTAACACTGCTGTTATAAGGCAGAAATGGGTGGTGCCTCCGGAGTTTCATCAGGAAAAAAAACGTCTGATAGTCTCTGAATTTATTTCTCAACTTATGCTAATTTCCGGAATAAATAGATTCTAAGATGGCCGCTAAAATTGAGGTCCTCATATTAGAAGAATTTTACTATTCTCGCCTATGCCCTGGAAAGTTCCAGAACCCTACCCACCCCTCCAGCTCTATGCCCATGAGTCATACTTTATTGTACTAACCGTACCATTATTTTATAAATTTAATCGTGAGAATTTATTGAGAAGTTAATTGTGAATAATGCGACGGACAAAGTAAATTTCAATATCGTAACAATTAGTCATGAAAATTTATCTGGTTCCTTAGAACTACCTAGGTAGGTATGTTTGTTTCTGCATGTCGCACATATTTTCGTTTAAAATCAAAGTTGCTAATTATTGATAACATAAATAATATCTACTTTTATTTCTTGCGATAAATGCTCAATTAGATTAAATAGATGGGAAAGATATTAAATTTATTAAAATGCGGACGTCTGTTAATACTTACATGATGTTAAATAAGCAAGTAATCAACTGATTGATTGATAAAAACGAAAATGTATTACGTACCCACTTATTACTTCCGTCTTGATGCAAAATAGAAAATCGAATAAAACTTCATAAAATATACTAAAAGGTAAAAAAAAAACTTAAGAGTTAGGAGATAATGGGAGTCACATAGGATAGAAATCAAATAAAAGCTTGATTTGCATTTAAATATTTATTGCAGCTGTCTTGACATTTATTTAATTTACTTAATACTTAATTAGAATTAATCGAGATCAATTTCAATCAATTTGATAATCAACTTTGAAAGTTATAACAGTTAAAAACCTACGTGCTAGCAACGGTGGTCAACCCTGTGGGAAATCGGAGTCAAAAGTATTAGCTTTCGGCTGAATCCCACCTCGGCTGAATCCCACCACTGCACTATGCATGAACCTCTAACCTACATGAAGTAGAGCATTGTGGGAAGAGTGGGTCCTACTTTTTTTCACAAAGCTCCGTCAATTATTTAAATAATTATTATTAAATCAGGGTGTTCGGTTATTCTTAACATTATAACGCATCAATACGTAAGTATTATAACAAAAATAATTTATTGTAACAAATTATAGCTTCCTTTACTTTTAAATGTAATAAAATATTCTTTGTTCAGTTATTTTAAAATAATTGAACAAAGACTCTCTTGAAGAACAAAGGTTCTCATTAACTTCAATAGAAATGATAATATTTAACATATGCTCAAATACATATGTGATTTCTTTGTTATGCGAGAAAATGAAATAAAAATAAATTACAGATTCCAACGGCAAAATTAAAACTATTCAGTTCCGAAAGTAACGCGATGCGCGTATTTTTTTTTAAATAAATTACCTGACCATCTTAGAATTATAGAAAATGACAAGGACTTCTTTTTTCAATTAAAACGACATTAAATTATCAATTGCTATTATAATTTGGATGAATACCTTAAAAAAATTAATCTTAAAAAAATTTGATCGGTCCGTTCCCACCTAAAATCGCTATACCCTTTCAGGGTTCATGTGTCCCTAAAATATTATATGTAAGCCCTTCATGTAACATATGATTGCAATAAAGAAATAGAAATTAAAATTATTGAAAATATCTTTATTATAATATGATGTAACAAAAATATTTCGATTTTCGCAATTTTTACTTTATATGTACTATAAGACGTTATTTCGTACCAAATTTCAAGATTCTGAGTCCACGGGAAGTACCCTGTAATTCACGGCTTTGAGTTTCGAAAATTTGCTGAATTTGCGGCATTAACAGCTGTATCTTTTGATTGCGTTGGGTTAGAAGTTTGATTTTTTCACAGCTTTCAAGGACAGTATGCCTGAGTATTTGATATAAATTTCAGCCTGATACATCCACGCGTTCCTGAGATAAAGGGCCTTGACAGATGGACAACAAAGTGATCCTATAAGGGTTCCGTTTTTTCCTTTCGAGGTACGGAACCCTAAAAACAAAACTTACATGATTTATTACTTTTATTCACTCAAAACACAAAATATTTTTTATAACGTACACTAAACATTGAATAGTCTGGCTAAATGATGGAAAAAGTCTTATTTGCAAACTGTAAGAAAATCGACACTTATCGTTCATTTTACTTCCACGAAAAATTACATCAGCGAAGCGCAAAAAACATAATGTTGTGGTATCTTTAACAAAATACCAGCCGTTTCACCCGCGTTTAAAAGAAATGTAACGTGACATACATTAACCGAAATTTTATATCTCATTAGAAAAAAAAACTCCCGCTTTTGAAAC
>MOOZ01001474.1:160669-171117 GCA_002930495.1 Cecropterus lyciades | reverse complement strand
TGATGATATATAGCCTATAGCCTTCCTCGATAAATGGGCTATCTAACAGCGAAAGAATTTTGCAAATCGGACCAGTAGTTCCTGAGATTAATTAGCGCGTTCAAACAAACAAACTCTTCAGCTTTATAATATTAGTATAGATATGCTTACGTGGAAAGTTTCGCGTATATGTAGTTGACTCCCATTACCATTACCCGCTGACTTATCCTGTTTTCTCCTACTATGACTACCTCAGTATATTCATAATGCCAATTTAATCAAACTTTTCAGAAAATACCAGAGCCGACTCCGGATCCTTCACGAAGTAATGGCTTACTTTCAAATAGCAATGGTCAATTTAAAAAAAGCCTTACGTTATCCGCCGAACCGGGTGTTTCCAGCAAGAAGTCAAGTTACATGAGTGTACAGAGTGAAAAATCGAGTAGCAGTAATAACCAGATGAAAGATTCAGATAGTGAGACATTGGATGAACGTAAAAGCAGTACGGGTAGAAAGACCATTTCGGAGATTATAGCTAATGATCCTGAAAAACGCGAGAGGCGCAAACGTGGCGTGATCGCGCCTCACGCACCCCATGACACGGTGCGTTCATTAGCAGACATACAGTATGAAAAATATGCGAAAGATGAGATGTAAGTATTTTCAAATGTGTTGTCGTTAATATATATATATAATAATATATATATCGCACTTGGCGTACTGTTCTGAAGTACAAGACTAGTTTTAGTAGCGATAAGGCGTATTCCTATACGAGAACGCTATATTGAAGTGAGCTTTCGAAAGGTAATGTACCCGACATCTTGATATTATTGAAACACACCTCTTTAAAGTATCTACTTTGAAGTATGAAGTAATTATTACATTGAAAAATACTTTACATAATGTTTATTGTATCATATATTAACTATTATACCTACAATAAAAGTAAATATTTTTTGTAATTTATTATACACGACGTAGAGTATGTATGTATTACATACATACTCTACGTCGTGTACATACATACATACTATGTATATATGCCTACTTTGCTTCATTCATAATCATCATGTAAGGTCGACATCATGGGATAAAATAATTTATTAAATTAGTAGTAAGGGTTTGTATAAAAATATAGAAATTATATGTAGCATCTAAGTCGACCTTGACCTAGGTAGGTGGTAGATTAGTAGTTCAATGTTAACCCATAATAATATTACAAAATAAGTAAGTATTTGTATCTCTTACCAGTCTCTTACCATATCTTACCATAACTGAGAGTTAACTACTAATGTTGTCCAGGATATTCGATCTTAATCGTCAATAGTACCTTATGAAGTTGCAATTAAATTCCAATTTTGTTTATGCAGGTCAGTAGAACTCATTAAAAAAGCTATCATGGCCAACGACTTCTTAAGAAACTTAATGGATGATGAGCGACTCGGCGCGGTGGTGGAAGCTATGAACTCACAAGAATACCCAGCGGGGAGCCTGATGATCCGTGAAGGCGAAAGCGGCAGTCACTTGTTCGTATCTGCATATGGACAGTTTGAAGTGCTGAAAGGAGGACAAGTTGTGAAAAATTTTGGTCCTGGAGAAGCTTTTGGCGAACTAGCCATTTTATACAAAGCGAAACGTTTCGCATCAATAAGATGTAAGCTATTAATAATATAAATCTTGATATGTCAATAATATCGTAGATTTTTTTCTGTGAATGAGTATCTATTCAATTAAAACAATCTTTGTATACCAAAGTAGAGCACAAGAAGAAAAAAAGCTAATAAGCTTCATATTTATTTATTTTAAGGTATAACAGAAGCCAAGGTATGGACTTTGGAACGAAGAGTGTTCCAAAAGATCATGGTGCGCAGCGGCAGACAGGAGCAAGAGGACAATATACGTTTCCTTTCGTCTGTTTCATTGCTTCAAGGAATTCATGAGATCGAGCTTGCTCAAATGTCAGAATTTCTAAAAAGGGTATGTACGAGTATATCGTCTGAAGGATCGTATTCCGATCCGCTAATAGTAGTAATAAAATACTTTAATTTGTAAGTGCCTTGCTTTTGCTATGCAAAATAAAATAGGTACCTTTTGCCCCATTAATTTTTTGCAAAGAGAAAAGAAAGAAGAAGAAGAAAGAATATTATCGCGGTATTGATACACATTCATAAGATACGGGTACTCAAAATATGCCGATATCGTGAGTACCCGTAACATATTATAAAGGTTTAATATTCCTACGTTAATTGGGGGACAGGAATTCTTTTCGGCGGGTACACCAGTAGTGCGGCAAGGGGATCGGGGAGACAAGTTCTACATCATCCGCGGTGGTGCGGTAGTGGTGACGAAGCGGGAAGACGACGGTGTGGAGCGGCGCGTGTGTACGCTGCGGCGCGGCAAATACTTCGGCGAACAGGCATTGTTGCACGAAGACCGCCGTCTCGCCACCGTCACCGCGCTGCCGCCGGGCGTCGAGTGTCTCACCCTCGAACGCGGGTCAGTATTACTGTCTAGATATTGCCTATTTACTAGCCTTAGCATAGTAATGGCGTACACGGATCTAGGAGGAGGGGGGTCGTAAGATGATCTAAGATTCAGCCAAGTCAAGCCTCCACTCCCCAATAGTAAATTTACTGCCAATGATAGTACCTTCCTATAGGTTACAATCATGCCGCCAACCACCTTAGTACGAATTCTTAGGAAATAGCTGTATGGAAATTAACTATATAATATTTTAATAATTATTAGTTGTGATATTTAGACTGGTAAATTATTGTTATTAGTACATTGACCAAAGAGGGTTTCCAGGTTACCATTTACTTTCACGCATTTTCCAAAATTTGCTGGACAAAGTGAATGCTCGAAGCATATTTAACTGCTTGGTGTTTTTTTACTGACATTGGTGACTAATATAAAAATTAGGTTAGCTGAATTTAGAAATGTCAAAAGTATTTTAAAATTTTATCATATAACTTTAACGTTTTATGCAGACCATTTACTGAATTCCTGGGTAATTTAGAAGAATTGAGAAACATAAGACATGCAGTTCCACGCCTCTCGCAGCACAGAAAAGTATCAGAAGTTAAAAGTGGTGAGTATAGGTCCCTAGCAAAGTAAAGATTTAAACATTATAAAAAAGGAAACGTTTTGATGCTTATTAATTTTTTCCAGAGTTCGATTTCGTGGAGCTCAAAGATCTTGAAATTGTTGGAACTATGGGTGTGGGTGGGTTCGGCCGTGTTGAACTGGTGCAGTACAAACGCAATCCATCGCTCACGTTTGCTCTTAAATGCCTCAAGAAAATTGACATGGTGGAACAACAACAACAGGAACATGCCTTCAACGAGAAGAATATCATGATGAGCTGTCAAAGCAGATTTATCTGCAGGTAATTATTAAAATAATATTTGGAATTCATTTGAAATCTAATTTAAAATTAAAATGTTTTTTTACTTGTTGCCCGTCGAAGTAATTAATTTTTGACTGTAGGGAATTAAATCTACAAATTGTAATCATCGCAATTTTCAAACAAACGCCTTTTTGAAAAAAAAAACACAATTGAGACTAAATAGTTAGAAGTTACTTTATGCTTTCATTTTTCTTTTATGCTTTTATTTTGTAATTGCAGGCTGTATCGTACTTTTAAGGACAACAAATACATATATTTCATGATGGAACCAGTTCTCGGTGGCGACGTTTGGACCATTCTACAAAAGAAACGATATTTCCCCGAAAATGTTGCCCGGTTTATGGCAGCTTGTGTTGTGGAGGCCTTCCAGTATCTACACAGTAAGGATATTATCTATAGAGATCTCAAACCAGAGAATCTGATGTTAGACAAGCACGGATACATCAAACTGGTAAATATTATAGCAATTTATATTATTTTAAGTTAATGTACAGACTTTCCGCAACTTGTCAGGAGATGGCGCCACTAGTATAAAAATATAGACGACTATCGAAGCAAGCTAATCATCTTTTCATTGTCGTTTATGAAATAAATGGCGAGCTTGTAGGTACAATTTCCGAACTGAAATTGTTGGATCACGATCGCTTATACGTATGGACGAATTATTATTTTCTTTATTTTTGACTTAAAAATTACCCTATATCATTTCTCTTTTGACGCAAAGCTCCTGTGCGAGTCAAACATGCCATTCCATATCAGGCTTTTTTAAAACAAACAATTAGACAGTGAACCAAAAAACGAGTTTTCATATTTTTACATTGTGGATTTAATAATTATATAATAAAATATATAGCAATAACTTTCTTGATATTTTCCTATCTACAGGTTGACTTTGGATTTGCGAAGCGGTTGCCCCCTAACGGTAAAACATGGACTTTTGCGGGTACTCCCGAATACGTTGCACCTGAAATAGTTGTTAATAAGGTAATCATTTAATATTTTAAGGTAATCATTAAATATTATAACATACATATTTGACAGTTTATTTGCATTTTGACGCAGTCGGAGTTTATTCGTTTCGTAGATAAAATTGTCATATACAGGTACATAATGGTGTCAAAATTAAAGTGTACCTAATATTTATGCAGGAAATCTATTATGTTTATGTACCTATAATAGATGATCTATCTTATACTTTTTTTACAAGCAATGATAGTCTAGCTATTGACTATGAATATAAACATAAAATTCGAAAATATAATTTTATTTTATTGATGAGACAAACGGGTATGTAATTCACCTAATGCTAAACGGTCACTGACGCACATCTGAAATTAACGCAATAGAGAAGCAGGAGTTCCTTGTGTTGATCACTGATTCATTGCCACTGAGGTTGACGACCTGCGTGGCGGGGCGGTCTCCATATATGTCTGACATGCAGTGGGTCCCGGGTTCGTTCCCCGGCTAGACAGACATCTGAATGATGAGTTTAGATTTCTTTTCTGGGTGTCTGTCTGTGTATTCGTCTTTGTGTGTCCATGGCACCCACGACACAGGAGAAAATCCTACTTTTGGGCTATGAGTGTAGAAAGCGTTAATATTAAAAAAAATGAGGTATAAGATGGCCGCACATAACTCAGCCATACATTCTACCACACTACCATTATACCACATTTCTGTATCCACAGGGCCACGACCGCGCGGCGGACTACTGGACCCTCGGCGTATTGACCCACGAGCTGATCGTGGGTAAACCACCGTTCCGCGCACCAGGCGGCGACCACATGAAGACATATACCCTGATCCTGCGCGGCATCGACGCCGTGACGTTCCACCCGCGCGTGTCCAAGTCCGCGCAGCTGCTCATCCGCAAGCTGTGCCGCCCCGCGCCCGCTGAGCGCCTCGGATACCTCAAGAACGGGATTGCTGATATTAAGAACCATAAGTAAGTTTCGTGGGAACTTGTGTGGCGAACCAAACGCTGCGGTGGCATTACGTGGGTCCTAGCTGCCTGGGGCGGAGGTTGAATTCGCCGCCCAAAAATATCGATCGGTCAATGAAAAAAATATGTTGCTGTAGGATTTTTTTTTCTTTATATACTACGGAAGTAGCAAACGAGCATGCAGCCCACCTGATGGTAAGTGGCTACTGCCGCTCATGGACATCTGTAATCAACCCTTGGTAAGATCAAAGTCTCACCTAAGGTTAGCCACAGATATGTTGCTACCCCTGAGGACTAAGATGGAATGCCTCGGAAAAGTATGTCTCCCTTACCACACCCTTCAGACCAGAACACAACAGCGCATAACACTGCTGTTATAAGGCAGAAATAATACATAATAATGATGTACAAATAATACATAATAAGCTGTAATTTGTAAAATTTTGCAGCTATTAAGAATTCCACCCAGGGATAGATACGCTCTGCTCATTATTTCTTTGTCGGGCTTATCTTACATGCACAGGAGTCTATGGTGATAGACTAGTTGGTGAACTATGATGAAATTATGAATTTATTTATCTATTGTACTGTGACTATTTTAAAACTATTTAATTACTTACTTGTATTTATGTGACATTATTTAATGGGGATTTTAAATTAATATTACACTCAGATTATTATTTTTGTTATTTATAAATGCATAAACAGTTTATTTTTAATATTTAATAACAAAACTGACACAGACAAGATTATTTTAGGCAAATGTAAAAATCTGGTTCTATAATGTTTTGTGTAGATGTTTGCACATGTAAATGTGTTATAAAAAATAGTTATAATTTATTTCAAAATATGAATAAATAGTAACCACAGTACTAAGGTATACGTTATATGCGCCGGCAGATCAATACCGCATTCACTGCAGTGAGTCGCTGATGTAAATTACCTATGTATACACCTACACACATGATATATATGATGGAAGTATAAAATATCTGAAAATAAATTATTTAAGAGAAATGCATGTCGAAATGCTTGTAAAATTAAAAATATTTTTTATTATATTTTGAACAAAATACAATACAAATACAAAAGTACAAATTACTGCTGGCAGTCACGATAACTGAAACGGTAATCAGAGCGAATGACATCACGCCTCACTAACTTCGACTTTGATAGTGGTCCTATGCCGCGGCGTGACGTCGCCGCATGGCGTAAGGTCTGCAGGGCTTTAGGAGCCCCTGTTTTTCCGGGCAATTCTCTCAATGGAAACACTGTTCACCCGTGTTGTTTGGCAGGGGAGAAGCCTTTAATTGAAAAACCAACTTAATTGAAAAATAGATAAAATTGATCTATTATTTCCATTAAACTTTCCGATGTTGCTAAAATTATGTTATTTTTTAAAAATTAGACATATATCTAGATTATAGAAGGGGATTTCAAAACCTGTCATCATGCATCCATTACGTGTAATATTCCAATAGTCACAATAATAAAACGCTTCACGAGATTCACGCGAGAATGATCATAGTTTGTAGTGTATTGTGGTGTCTAAAGTGGTTCATAAGATAGATAAATATATTCATAGTTTCAATAAAAAAGGGTTTTGTCCCATTTTTAGGTAATATAGCAGTATTGCATTTAAAACGTATTACCTATATTAGCAAATTGCATATAATTTGTAACAACTATGATTTAGAATCACGGTAAAAATATGTGTTCATCAACAGATGGTTCCTTGGATTCGACTGGGAGGGTCTGCGAGAGGGCAGGATGCGGGCGCCGCTGGTGCAGAACGTGATGCACGACCTCGACCTCTCCAACTTCGAGAAGTATCCAAAGGACAAGCAGCCGCCCGACGAGACCTCGGGATGGGACATGGAATTTTAACATTTGCATATTTCATGCGCAGGCAACTACACTTACTTCTAGAGTGAGGCAGTTCTGCTACTCGGTGGAATGGTGTGGGTGCTGACTAACGTAATATAAGGCGACCATCTTAGTCCTCAAGAGTGACAATGCAGCTTGATCGGCCAACCATGACATATGTTCTATATATATATATATATGAGCGATAGTGGTCACTTACCATCAGGTTATGCTCATTTGCTATTCTAATCTTTGAATCAATTATAACAATCAGTTATGTAACTATAAATTGCTTATAGATATATATCATGTATTATATATTCCAGTTTATGTGCATAACAACTATGTTAACGTGTTTGTTGCTCTTTAAATGTATAACGTGTAATTTAAATTACGAAGCGTGTGCACAATATTAATGTATTAAGAAAAACAATAGATCCTCTTAACGTATTTGGTCACAAAATTTTGTACTACGAAATAAAGTTTATTTAGAAGTTTTGACTAAAAGTACTTTAATTTTATTCCTAAATTCCAAGACAATATATTATATTAGCCGCAATTATATTTTAATTTTATATTACAATATAAAATTATTCATCTTTTTCCTCTTACTATTATAGTTGTTACCTAACCGAAACCTACCTCCTAAAAAATAACTATGGACTAATACTTATTATGGTTTACTCTGTGATATTCCTGTACCTATATCTACAAGTCTACAAAGACATTCATTTAAATCTCTATCTTTTTAACAATACTAACACTTCTACTTGCAGTTCCGTAAATTATCATTTCATACCATTCCATAAAAGACGTTAAATAGTCATATATCTAATCAACACCAAATAATAGAATTTATTATTGTTTCTCAATTTCGAAGGTAGTCGAACGTGGTACATAGTGTCCGACCGAAGCATCGGCTTCGGCTTCGGCTTCGGCCAGATTCGGCAAAGAAAACCGGCTTCGGCTGAAATGGGCCGAAGTTTTGGCCGATGCCGAAGGTTATTAATAAGCGTTAAAATTAATAAAATAAAACGAATTTACGACTTTACGATAGAAATGGTGAAGCACAGGGGCATACTACGTTGCAGGTTTGCGTCGCCAGCTGTGTTTTAAATTAGTTTTAATTACATTATTCGAAATGTTATAATTTTGAAAACTACCTAGTAATATTTTGTCAGCTCTACAAGTCGTTGACATACAATCAACAGTACAAACAACAACTTTATACATAAAGATATAAGCCAAAGTTTAAATCACTTAGATAACAATATTACAATATTAACCATAAAAACGATTATAAAACTAGAACGAATGGCTGTGAGCCAAATGTAGGTTATAGATCTTAGACGAATCCGTGTTACACGAGATTACAATACCTAATCTTTACGCCGTTGTTAACCGTTACTATCGTATAAACACAACAAACCTGAACAATTACTGGTCGCGCGATCAGAAGGCCTACACCTAATATAACATACCTACTGCAATGATCTTTATAAATTGTTTTAATTGATATGCGCCAGCCAATTAGTGAAACGCACACTGTTGTTTGTAAAGCGGCAGTTCAACGGCGCGGCATCCTATGGTGCACAGCGCGAGAAGGTTCCAAGCAGGCTACACTACACAAGTTTCATTCAACTACGGCATACAAGCGCGATTTACTCAGTTATTCGCGAGTGTGCGGCGCGCGAGCCGGTCGTTGTCGGCGGTGCGCCACGAACGCCACGATGCGCTCCTCCGCCACTCCTCTACGCGCACGTAATAATAATAACTGGTAATAAAAACAGTGATACAGGGCAATCAAATTTAAACTAGCAGTTTTGAATACAATGGACTATACTAAACTATTGCTTTCCTATAAAAGACCGATGTGTAGATAAAACAAAATTACTTCAGTGGCATAACGCAGAAAAACATTGGAGTGGTTTACTTTTTGAAAGTGAGTATTGTACATTACGGATGTGACTTTAAATTGTTAGTAATATATACTTTTTTAGATTAATTTCAAAAGTCGTGACGATGTATCAGCTGTACCTATGTATTCATTCAGGGTAGGTTAGTGAGTAAAATAAATAAAATATCCTTCGCATACCCTCATATAAGTAGATAGGAGATAAGTAGATACCCTTTTAGATGGCACATTTTTGTTTTGGCAATTTAAGTTGTAAAAGCATTTTATGTAAATGTAAAATAACAGTATAATGTTAAGAATTATCGCCGTCAGTGACCCCGTAACTATCGAGGCCAGTCGTGTTACTATTCATTTAATAGCTACCTACCTAAAATTACTCGTTTCATGAAATAGTACGTTTCATGTATGGCTAACTTTATGAAGCGGCACCAACGTATTGTTCTACTTAAAGGATGTTATATGGATATACCTACCTACCTCAACGTTAATACGATGTAGGCCTGCCTACATACTAGCAAGTAATACACATGTTATCTTAACCCACAAAATGAAAAGAATTTAGAACACGAATTCTACTTTATACAAACAAACTCACCAAACAAGTCGCATTCTATTAAATTACGTATCAATCCATATGTATATGTACATATATAAAAATGAAAGTATATCGCGTATATTTCCAAAAGGTTATTGTAGGATTTAAAATAAATAATAATCGACATTTACATATTTTTTAGAATATTTGCCGGTCCGTTTGTTTTTGTTTGAAATCACACCAAATTCAATCTACTAAAATTAATTTAATAGATTAAACATATATTTATAGTACAAAAGTACATATTTTGAGTTATCTATCTACTCTATCAAAAGTTATTACACTTTCAAGGTATGTTACCTATTTATAAACGCGGGTGAAACCGCGGGGCACAGTTTTATTGTAAAGGTAAAGTAAAGTCAAGTAAACAACAGCAGCATCACTCAACATCTTTTTCTGTCCCGTAGCAGCAGTGTTAACATGTCTAAAAGACCACACCCGCAAGCTACGTAACATATCCTCGTCGTCAGAGGCACAAGAACATCTGGATTAACTTCCGGATTCTGTTTTCATTAGGGTATGGATACATTTATCCATGGGCCGTGAAAATCAATTGGTGAATTGCATGCTTCTTTACTATTTGCTACTTATAAATCACACAGTGCAAACTAGTACGAAAAGAAAATTGCCGATTTGAATATTTATTTATTTATTTATTTATTTATTTGCTTTTGCTTCATTAACAAAATTACATGCAACAAAACATAAAGATAACATAAGCCAAAAAAGAATAACATGGAAT
>MOOZ01001474.1:86789-125173 GCA_002930495.1 Cecropterus lyciades | reverse complement strand
CCCACCGGGGGAACAGTACGTGTCGCCGACCAATAAAAATTAAATATACTTAATAAAATTGATCAATAACTAATTGTCATGAAAAATAGGAACAAGCAGCGTCTATTAATTTCGAATGGATAATGGATTATTTATGGTCTCGAACTAATTAACAAACGAAAAGAACAATAGGCCATTACAAATACATGTATGTACTAATTCAAAGATGTTTAGGTACTGGAGAAAATATGTTTCTCTACGATCCATTTGTTTATTCTATAAATAAATAAACGCTTTCAAGACGACAGACGTAAATATTTTATTTAAAGAATTCGCAAAGCACAAAGGTAACTGATAAAGTCATCGTTCGGAGGCGTGATTGTGATAAATAATTGCTATCATAGGATTTCGTCTGGGGATGATAAAACGTTTGTGGCGTATGTTACTATGTACTGAAATTATCTGGGGGCACGGTAGTCGGGCCCCCGAGGATTTATTAATGGTATTCGCCAGGTTTTTTTTATAGTATGGAAGTAGCAAACGAGCATGCAGCCTACCTGATGATTAGTGGCTACTGCCGCCCACGGACATCTGTAATCAACCTTAGGTAAGATCAAAGTTTCACCTAAGGTTAGCCACAGATGCGTTGCTACCCCCTGAGGAGTAAGATGGAATGCCTCGGAAAAGTATATCTCCCTTACCACACTCTTCAGACCAGAACACAGCAGCGCATAACACTGTTCTACCACCTTCAAAGATGGGAGAACGAATGTAGTTCGACAGGGGAGTCGAAGCAGTTCTTGCGTTTCGGTGGAAGTTTGTGGTTGACTGCTCACTTATATATGAGGCGACCATCTCATTCTTCCGGAGTAGCAACGCATCTCTCTTTCAGATAGAAATCTGTTCTATATGAAGTTACTTACAGATGTCATGGGGCGGCAGTAAACTGCAAAAAGGACTGCATGTTCGTTTGCTAATTAAAATATTATAAAATAATAATAATCACATCGAGTGGTTATTGTCAAGGCAACCGGTTCCTCAGTACGCGGACGCCTCTAGCAAAAATGTCGCGATATTTAATAAGCGACTTCCACGGGGTTGCCGCGTGGTTGATATTTTTTTATGTGTATGTTATCTCCACAAACAGAGCTCAGTAAATATTCCATACGCTCCACTGTACAAGTAAAACAACTAGGTGTCTTACTTTTGATGTTAATTAAAAAATTATGAATAACATATAGTTGGACTTGCATCGACAGTTAATCGCAATGCATCGGCTTCATTATCATTTGTACCATAGTCTCCTTTGAGAGTGATAGGCGCTAACGCCATCATCCATCGTGCTGGTCGAGTATGAATCGGTAGACTTAATACACCTTTAGGAAAGTTTTTTTTTACAGTCTCACACATTTATGGCTCCTCAATATGTTTTTCTTCATCATTTTAGTGAGTGATAATCATTTTCTAATATGAACAAAACTTTGAAAATTACAGATGTCTGAGATTCGAACCTCGGAATCGGCGACATTTTTAAGAGAAATTTTTTATGAGGTCATAGACGTCTATGGCCTATTTTGACTTCGCGATTACATTTGTATTACATTACATTTCTACTTCCAAAACTTTCTAGAAATTGACGACCAAAAAAAGGTCGCAAAATGTAAATAGTCTTTGATAGACGTAGATAGATAAAGACATTGCGCGCCAAAAATATTTTGCCATGAATGGCACGCGTGCCATTGTTTCGTCATCCCCATACTTTAGTTATCACTGTTTTTTTTTATAAATAATGTTAGCAAATGTGAATATTAATCAGTATTGTTTACCTGATGCGGCGACATGACGTCACTCCCGATGGGGGAAGGTTGTCCCCGTCTGATAGGCGACTTGGTGGGATCGCTTCCAGAGGCAACATCTTCAAGACTACTGTTGAGCTTGTACAAACTTTGAGCTAAAATTAAAATTGTAAAGCAATCAATATAATTTATGATGACAAAAATATTGCGTGAAATCCTTGAACGTAAATATTAGGCAATTTGTTTATCTGCAATATATTAATTATGATGGTATAAAGCTGAAACACTTTAAATGGAAGATAAATGTTTTAGATAGGATTATTGCAAAAAAGCCTAGTCATTATCTAAAACTGCAAATAGCATTGGCGTATAAGATAAAAAATGTAATGATTAAAAAAATTCCACCGATTCCATAGACATTTTATGATATATATCAATAAATACAAGGTTATACATTAGATCAGGTTTTCTCAAAGTAGAGTTCGTGTCCACCTGGAATCCTAAGGGGAACGCTATAAAATTTCAAAGAAATCATATTTCCTCTTGGAATATGCTAAATTTGCAAAGAAACATGCCCATACATAACATTATTATCTTTATATTTAACCTTGTACTTTGTATTTGTACCCGTATTTCTTTTATAATCAAACAACACATTTTGTCCCGTCTATAACCGGTTTTTATAAAGGGATACGCCGTGGTATCAAAATCTACACAGCATGCAAAGTTTAAGTTTTAAACATCTTACATAACAGGAAGAAACTTTAAAAAAAAAAGCAATACGCCTCTTACAATGTTGCGCGGAGAGCAGTTGTGCCAGCATGACGCTGGCTTGCGGCAGCGTGGGCTCCGACGCCACGCTGGTGAGCGGCGGCGGGCGGCGCACGCTCGCCGCCCCGCTCGCCACCCCGCTCACCGCGCCGCTCGCCGCGCCCTCCGCCACCGCGCTGCTGGACGTGGATCGCGAGCGCATGCGCATCGCGCCCGTGTTCGGCTCGCGCGCCTGCGTACGGACGCTTTTAGTACCACGAGGAATTTTATGATTCCCTACTCGATTATGTTTGTTGAAAATTGGTTATTGATCGTTTTCACCATTTTAGTTACCAGTAGCGGTTATTTAATATTTATTCAACGGATCGATAAACTGCTTAATGAATTAAACAGCAAGAATTACGATCGTCCGAGGTTTAAGCTAGTCAAGAAATGTACATATTGAACAAAAAGAGTGACTGTTTATTCCACGATGAATTCCACTACTTGTTATGAATTTGAGGTCTTATAATACCAACGTCACAGACAAGAGAACTTTGGACATATTAAGCTTTGCACTTATCAATCAATACATCTATTGATTAACGTCATTATAATAATAATTGATCACTTGACCAATTAAAAATATTGGATAGAGTTAATTTATATTATCTACAGACATTGAGCGTTCCGTACACGAGCTGTGACAGACAAAATAAGATTTGTCAATATAATACTATTGACAGGCACGGTCAATATCTGCGATGTACATATACACATCTAAATACGTTAATTAAAATTATTATTCAATCCACCACGGTCCGTGTCTGACACGCTCGTTGTGTGGAGAGCGACCTCAACTAAACACTCACCCGCGGCTGATGCGTGGCGTCGTGCGCGGGCGGCGCGGTCACCAGCCAGTCGGTCGCCAGCTGCGCGTTGAGCGGCAGCGAGTGCGAGCGGTACTGCTCCTGCTTGCGCACGCCCGCCGCCGCGCCCGCGCCCGCTACCGCCACTGCCGGCATTTGCACCTGACGGACCGATTGTGATATTACTTCACAGGAAAGCACTCTTGACCGTCGAACCTTCTTTTCTCCCGAATCCGAATTCTCGCCCCTCCCCTATCGGAACTTTAATGGAGTACCAAAATTTAATAAATAGCACATTTAAAATCACTGCAACTGAAGTATTCTACTTTCAAAATTTATACACAAGACTTTTACAAGAACATTTTTGTTGTCATGTTTCCTTGAGCTAATTGACCTGACGTTCCAAGCGAGATTTTATGGACAACACCGCAAACACATTATATATTTTCTGTATGATAAATTTTCTTTTGCCGATCTTGGACAACATATATCTTATTGTCCCCGTGCGGCAAATTCTAAAATTTCACAAATTACAACCACAACCAGGGTATATATTTTCTGATGGAAACCTCTTTTATTCGCCGACCCCGGACAACGACCTGTATTTTTTCTTGCCGCTAACATATGTCTTGAACGAGTAACTCAAGCTGCGCCCTTAACAATACGTATCATCACTACCTGTTGCGAACTGGAGGGCGTGACAGGCGGCGAGGGCAGCTTGAAGCCAGTGGTGTTGGGCCCGCTCTTGGCCTTGTAGTCGAGCGGGCCGGGCTGCAAATACTGTGCGCTCGCCGCGCCACTCGTCACGCCACGCTCGTAGCTCGTCGCTTGAAGCGGCTGGGAGTACGCCTGTTGTACGTGTCATTAAAGGTACTATAGAATACGATTGGATTGGTAGGTACCGCCTATTTACAGCGTGTACGCCTGTTGTACGTGCAATTTCAAAGGTACGGCAGAACCAATGGTTCGATCGGGTAGTAACCGCCTATTTGTAGCGTGAAGCAGTTTGAGGAACGTACCCAAACTTAATTTTGAAAAGTATTGCCCCCCTCCCTCCACATGGTGATCATCCGTAGTATATATGTAGACCCCGTCCACCTCCCCCTCTAGTTTTCACGTAGTAATTCATAAATACGGTTTCAATCATTTTTTTGCCAATAAGCGGAACATTTCCTTTAGGACTATTCACTATGTCATGATGAAAACGTAATTCCCACGCCTCTTCTCTATGACCAAACGTGGAATTTACAGACCTCTCTCCCCCCAAAAATGGTCACGTTGTCTGGGTTCGTTCCCTTATTTGCACAATTGTTACACATGCAACTTTAAGGGTAGAAACAATTCTGTTCGGTGAGGTGGCGACACATCTGTATTCAACTTCAAGTAGAATCCTCATTCTATGTGGAATTGATTACAGATGTTTATGGACCGCACGAATCAAAGGATTTGTGTCCGTGAGTTTAAATAGTCACCATTATTTGCAAAATTATTTGACTGATTGAACACGAGTATCTATTATATAGTATGTTCTGTGAGATACCATTTTTATATAACAACATATTTATAGTATGTAAAATACTTTTCTTCTATTGGCCGTATACTCAATTTATTTGAGTTCGAAAAAGAAAAAAAAATTAATTACGTTAAGAAATTGCCTGATTACATGTGTTTGTTATTTTATTTTTGTAATAAATTCTTTATAGAATTATATTATTAAAATATGTTAAAAGGAATAATTAATACCGTTTCAAACTTTAGCATAGATACCATTCCAGTTTTTAGAGAAAGTAGTCTCAGTCAAGACTAAAAACCAAAGGTCGCGTATTAGATTAATTCTTTAATTGAAACGTAAGATACATTTTTGATGAACCGATAACCAGAGTGAAGCTTATTAAACGTTTCAAATTTCTCCATACACGTGTTGATTAAGGAATACGAAATCGAAAACAATTGTTTTTCGTTTTTGAAGTCATACTTCTTTCAGCGCATAGTTTTTTTATTAATATTAATAATACGTGCTTCTAACTTACGTACAGTACACACGTTTTTTTTTCTTGTATTTGCATACGTACCACGTTTTGATAATGATTGTTGGTCAACTGATTAGTGTAGTGGGCGACCCTCGAGCGCTGCTTGTCGCGGCTGTAGCCG
This sequence comes from Cecropterus lyciades, assembly GCA_002930495.1. NCBI lineage: Eukaryota > Metazoa > Arthropoda > Insecta > Lepidoptera > Hesperiidae > Cecropterus > Cecropterus lyciades. The sequence goes on along the minus strand of MOOZ01001474.1, from coordinate 119,628 downwards.
CGGCCCTGTATGACCACGGTGGTGCCGTACTTCGGGTTCTGCACCGGCTGCTGCAGCAACGACACCGTCTCCGGAGCCGTTTGTGACGGCGGAATTGCTGCACACACAATTCTGATACTTTCATTCTGATTCTGTACATGGTTTTTTATAAAGAGTATAATGATTAATCACTGAGATAACCAACCTATATAACTGAATAAGTGAATAATATTTGGAAATGCATATTAAAACCTAATCAGTGCACACAAATTTTTAATGTTGTACATGGTTAATTAGAGGTATTATGATGAATCACTGAGAAATCCAACCTCAATAGCTTTATTTAAGAGATAAATAATAAGGCGGATATATTAAAATCTAAATTTATCAGCTCCTATATCATATTATACCAGATATATCACCATTTGTTTACCCAGTATGTTGTAAATTTATCTGCAAATACATCATGCTTTGGGTTAAAGTGTCAGCCTAAAGATGGGTGCTGTTTAGACTACCACTCAAGGATTTATTCATATTACCTACTTATTTACGTTTGAGTGTTAGACGTCAATAAAAATACCTACCCGCACTGTATTTAGGGTAACACGCCTCTTGCTGCGTTATAATTTTCGGTGGTGCGCTCACATACTGTAAGCGCGTGGTTTTCGGAGCATACACATTACTATGAATCTGTGGGTCTGGTTGCGAAACATTGTGCTGTTCGTATGTGCTCGTTTGGAATGAAGGCAGCATTTCCTGAGAGCCAAGTAAATTGTTGGCAAGCTCAGATTGATTAAACAATCTCTCACTGTCGTACATTCGAATCTCACTCTTTCCCTGCTCCGGCACAGATACCATTTGAGTATTGTTACTTGTACCTTAAATGAGAAAATTAGATATTTAGCCACTATTTCATATTTACAAATTGAGGCTAAGTTTATACATGCGTATACCATGAATGGTCATCTGACTGGTAGGCATCGTGACTGTAGTAGTACTTTGACTGCCAGTTATATAGCCTTGTGGTGTATACGAATCTACTGACATTCCGCTCCTGTATAATGGATCTTCTGGAGGAATAGTGGTTTCTTCAGGTACAGGAGGCAGACGGGGCGTCGAGAGCAGGTCTGCAAAATCATTATAGTTATATACGAGTTATAAACGTTCGATTGATTTTTTTGAATTGATCAAAAAAGTCTTCAACGTTATAAAATATCTTACCATGAAGTGGTTCTAATGTGTCCATAAAATCATCAAGATTCGGCTGCAAAGGGCCCAAGCTTGGTTGAATGAAATCAGCTAAGCCTGCACCCCTGGCTAAAATTCAAAAACAATGCGTAAATTCGGAGAGGCATGCGGCGTAAATTATGCAAAACTCAAATGCTTTGAATAATCATAATACCAATCTCCCTGCAATCGGGGAAAGCAAAAGGCTGATGATTTGTGATGGTTGAAAATAACGTGTCACTCATGAAGTTGAGATAGTCCTCGTCTGTAAGCATGTTGCCCGCGAGGTCGCTGCACTGGGAGAACGACTCCACCGTGTCCATATCCGACATCTGAAAACCGCATAGTTTTGACATCTGGAATATAACGCACCGTTTTCCAACGTTTAGACAATAACAATGTATTCTTCAACGATTCCCTTAACTGTTACTATACTTACGATCTACATTCATTTGGTGTTTTATTAATGTAGCATAGCGTGAATCATAAAAGCGTGTTATAAGAAAAAACAATACAGCATTTTTAACAACAATACAAGCGTTTAAAAGATAGTAATCATATCACAAAATTAATTCTAGGCTTCAATCAACAATAATGATAAAAAAGAAAGCTCTAATTTAAAATTGCTATATTTATTCAGGCTACATTATTTATTCTTACCGTATCCTGGACAGAGGTATCCCCCTTGCCGAGGAGTCTCATAATATGAAACATTCGCCATTTTTTATACTCTGCTATAACTGCCTCGACTCTTCTTTTCCAATATTTCCCTTCTAATATTGTTGTCTGAAAGACAAAAAATTACATGCATTCGGAATTCCACAACACTTATGTAAAAATCACCAAACACCAAAGCGAACCAACCTCTGGTTTCACGTGTGTATCAACATCTAGCGGCGAAGCGAACTGGCACACCAATGTATTTTTCTTCTTTATGACTGTAACGAAAAGTTTATTTAGTAACATTTAAATTATTACACGTACTATATTCCGTAAGAAATTCACGAAAATACCATAGGAACATAATAATACAGTACCGATACCAACTCGACACAAAACGCGTTCAAAGCGTATAGACTGATTTTTTTATTGAGAAATGAGTTGTATAAACATCGAACTAAAATGAAACACATTGTGTTGTTGTGGTTTCTTATCGATTTAATTGATCTAGTACGAAATACGTTTATCGTAACGTGAACTAATTCGTTGTAGATCACGAGGTTGTAGACGATCGACTATTTAATAGTTGATGGGTATTATTATCTTCAGTGACTCCACTCACATCGCAACCCATAATCAATTGTGTAATGTAGACACAGTATCAAACATTATCTATATAGGTAGATGACCCCTTAAGCACAATTGTATTGTCAAGACGGTTTTGTATATTTAAGTGTTATAAAATGACAAGAAATATGGTATTCAAAATTACGTACGATTTAGATCCTTCTCGATATTATTATAATAGGTTTTTACCTATGAAATTGCCGTTCTGCCGTACTGGCCATTTCAAATCAAAATATCAATTTTTGGCTGATAATTCAAATTTCAATTTAATTTGAACCTAATATAATAAGGTCAAATATCATGATCAAATAAAAAATTAAACAAACTTGGTGTACACTTATAATATGTACCACATATAACATCTTCACAACAAATCACTTATCTACACATAGTGGAACAACCATAAGTAATAACATAGAGAATAAAGAGCAGCAGTATTCTCAACCATGTCTGTGACAACATATATCATCTTTATAATAATTATTTTACATAATTATGTTGTATCTAAGTAGATAAGCATAGTTTATATTAAAATGTATATATATTAGAGGAGTTATATGTTTCAATATATGATCAAAAGGAAATAACTTACATTGCATATGCCAGCATCTCCAAATGACGTTGTTCAATCTGATCTTGTCCTTCCAACGTAGTTTTATACCTTTGAAACGATTCCATTTAGGTGATGTTAATTTTTGTCTGAGAAATACATAACAAGAATAAAAATATAAATAAGTCAACTTACCATGCTTCTACTAAATACACCGTCACAAACTATTGTTAGATAAAAGAACTTTCATAATTAAATTAATTATGTAAGTTATTGGAGGCAAAAGACACATTTTTGGTTTTAAAATAATAAAATTAGACATTATGAATGGAAAAAGACAGTCGAATTTTATATATAAAAGTACAGCTTTAGAGTCGAAACTGTACTGTGGAAATGTAAGGTTGTCAGATGCCCATATGCCGCTTATCTGTGGCATTATCAATAAGTGATCTTAAGCTTATTATAAATAACAATTTGATAAGGAAGGAACCTGACTCTATCTTATCTGCATTTCCACTACTCTAAATACACATAGGCAGTAAAGAGCTGTTGATTCAAGAATTTAATAAAAAGTAGTTTTGAAGATCATTTTTTTTACATTCTATTAACTCTCAGGCACCTAGGTTTCTTCACATAATTATTCAACATCATAGCAGGTAATAATTCCTTTGTGTGTGGTTTAGAACCTCAGATACCCTGATTTAGAGACCAGAATTCTAGTCGCGAGGCTACATTTGTCTATGTTTTTCGTATGAGCATGATGATACTAACATACTAAGAAGAAAAAATAAACTATATAATAAAAGGATTTTATTTTACTTTATTGTGAATTTAAAAATTATCAAGCCTTGCCAACGAGTAAGTTGCCTTGCGTTGAGGCTATATAACCACAAAGTATCAAAACAAGACCTACACTCAAACATTTTATATGTTGTAGAATGTGAAGTCAAGTTGGTACATCATACCACATCAAGTATTATTAGTGTCATTTTAGCCTAAGCCTATCACTCAGTCTATGTCAGTCAAATCCTCTTTTCCCTTAATGGAAAATTAAGATTAACTGAGACAAAGAAACCATCTTTTTTTAATTCTTTAAAATATGATAATTAAATCATAATGTAATAATAGGTATATCAATAGGAATAATAATGATATAGATATAATAAGTTATAAGTCCAAAAGAACCTACTCTTGTTTCATGAATTTTTATCTATATCTATAAATTCGAGACGTAACAAGAATCAAACCTAGTTATCTGTAAATGTAATATTACACTTTTTTTACAACACCTAAAAGGATAAAATTGTGATAATTTACGAAAATTATGATAGTGAAGATTTGAATGCAATCATTTAGAATGTCCCACTGGACATAAAATCAAAACTACTGGATTTGTACCAATTCAATAAATCTGAAGTTATATACGCAGTCACTATTTTTATGCTATGCAAATATGTGCTAAATGTTTACTTCATATTAACAATTTTGCTGTATTCCTAAAGACATGTCTAAAATATTAGGAATTAAATAAATATATCTCGCATTATATCCTATATATATATACACCCTGTAAATTATATATGAGAATGTACTTTATTTATTTGAGAATGAAAATACGAGTTAGAGATCATAGATACATCAATAAATCAAAATTAATAGCAGGATTTACTTTACATAATATTGACAGTAAAATATGTTTTATAAATATCTATTTGCAAGCAGACTTATCTCATCAAGTGACCTGTGTCTTTTGTACAGGCTCTGACCTCATCTTATCTTTGCACACCAAACCTAGTTGAGCAGTATATTTCCTCCTTTACACACTACTTTTTAAATTATTACATCTTAATTAACATATATTAGACCCAAAAACCGACTGATAATCCTAAAAAGTTATCAACAGTAATAATTATACCAGTTTAAAAACCGAAGTTTTTATTAAATATGTGATCAAGATACATTAAATCATATATTTTCTTAGCTATATCGAATCTCTATCCACCCAAAATAAGTCTAAAAATACACTTACCTATACGCCAAAGTCATGCATTTAAATAATTTTGTAAGAGATATCTCAATAGAAAGTTGTTGATGTTGTTTACTTTCTTCTTTGTCAGAAAGAGGGAATGTTTCCGCGACTCCTGGCGCGGTGTACGTGGCCACGACCGTCGTCTTTTGGACATTTTGCTCTTCGTCAGGGATTGGCACGGCCAAATCGTCATATTCATCTTGTTCTTCGGCTTCAAAATGCGACACCATGAAGTGCCCAGAATGAATGGTCTCTTTGCCTGGGCGAGTCGGTCGTTTTTCAACATGAGTCATTGTTTTGTTTCTACAATTATTGAAGTCTGTGATCCGTTGGGGTATAGTATAATAAATATTTTTAAGATGTATCAACTTTTGGACTTGGCCATATTTTCACATATCACTCACATTGTTTTTTTCCATCTAGGTGACATTTTTCTTGTGATGTTACTAGAAATTTGACAATTGATTAAGACCTCGAATATTTTTTTTATACTAGCAACATTATAAAAGTGTGTTTAATAAAAAAAAGAGGCAAGAAATAAAGGATATTTGAAATTGATTAATTATTTACAAATATTCATAATCGGCAGTGACCACTAACCATCTACTATTAGTAATAGTACATGTTAATTTGTTTCTTTACATTCATACGAACTTTTTCACGATAAATTTTACCGTATTGACTGATTTTTTGTTTGGCCGCAATGTCACGAAGATTCTTAAGGGGAGTGTTTTTGTTTGGACTTCGTTCCAAGCAGCCGTTATACCACCAAATTTTAAATATTTTGTATTTTTATTTTAAATGACTGTTATTAATTTTAACATCTGTTTTTATTATGTAAAATTATTACGTATGCAATTAACAAATTAGGAACCTTATTATTTAATTTGTTTCTTAATAACAATAATATACTAAAATAAGTTCAAAAATATCCAAAACGGAACTCTCTCTTTTATATGCCTTTGTGAAAACCACGTAAAAACGTAACTAAATGAAGACGACTACAGATTTACGAACGCAAAGGGATATTTTTACCGTCTGGTCTGTAGTTTCAACATAAATCATAATTACATTGCAGTATATAATGGCTCTGTATGTGACCGGCTTAAGGAAGGACCTATAACAGTAAACAATAAATATTGTCTGCTGTCATTGTCAAACTTAGTAAAGGTAAAGTAACAGATTATTGTCACTTTAAAACAATTGGCACATCTGCATTCCATAATAATCAATTATAATCTAATCCACGAAAAACGTTTTTAAATAGCTAATTTAACTTTTTTGTTTCGACAAAGTATAATTTAAGGGATCGTCTTGCAGAGATTAATACCACAGAGTTATTATATATAGTTCAAAAATCACTACATTGTATGACAATTTTATTGTCCTTTCCCGCCTTTACACATCCTGTTGGATTTTATCTAATCTTGGAAATGTAGTTAATTTTTCCATAAACAGTGCTTACAAACAGAATTTTCTAAAAACACTAGTAACAATGAATTCTCCGAAATCTCATTCATCTCCTACTTATAAAAATCTAAAATTAAAACATCATCATTCTCCAAAAGAGCTGAAGGAAAAGTTACGGAAGGTAAATATGTAATCATTACGGTATTGAGTCATGTTTTCTGACTGGAGAAAGTGTAGAGCATGTACCTTGTATCCCTAATACAAAATATATAACATATTTTTTTTTATAAGATTAAAGTAGCAAGTTGAAGGTGGAAGAACTCTTTGGGGTTCAACTCCAGATGCACCACCGCCACATCCTTTTCCGCCTCAATCAATGCTGTGTCAAGTGCTGTTATATTCTAATCTTAAGGATCACATCCTTTGGAAAGTCTCGAACAAGGGTAACACATTTAATTGAGGCATTCCGTCTTAAATCTATATTACAAAAAAATAAATAAAAGAAATGAGCATTAAATTCACCTGATGGTAAATGGTTACTGCTAACACAATACAGAAAAGGAGTTTTATTTGAAGCTGAGCATTGTAGATTGTAAGTTATCAGGTATCCACACCTTCATTCACCAATATGCAAGAACTGCTCCATTCTAGAAATAGGTGATGGTTCCAGGGAGGTTACCTGGTTGAACAATATTGGTTCTACCATCCTCCAAATGGTTAGGAGTTGAGATTATTCTGTGCAATTATGATGAAGACTTATCACAAAAAATGTATGTAAGAGTGATGAATGTCTAGTCCCTACTTGACTGACATGTTAAATTATAAAATGTTCTGTAGTTTAGAACTTCAAAGCCTCCAGAATGACCTACTATTTGACATCTGGGTAGACATGAAAAACATGAAAACATTTGATTTTTAAGAACACCATTACTAAACTACATTATTCATTACAAATAACAGCTTTATTTGAAATCAGTAGTATAACCTACAGTTAGATAATGTGCATGTGACAAACCATTAAAAATGTATTGATTTCAGGACTTTAAAAGTAAAGTGCAGAATTGTCGGGATATGTTGCTGAACAGATTCAGGGGGGACACAAGTGGACCTGATATTCAAAGTACACTCACAGAAATATATAAGGATGTGAACAATTTTTCAGACCAAATTTGGATTGATGATGAAGAAAGTAAAATACTAGAAGAAATTAAAAATGAACTCATCCAAGAGGAACTAGAATGGTATATTATTTTTCATTAAATTATGTTTTCATGTTTTCAAAGTTTAAAGGTGATTTTCCATCAAAGATGTGTGAGGCAGATGGATGTGTCAAATAGCTGTATTTGATATAGGATTGCTCGGTTTTTTAATAACTTGGTGTAACTCTGGTAGCCAAGCAACATTTTTTTATATGAAGGACTAGCATTCCTTCATATAAGAAATGCCATAGAATTTTCACGGCTTGCATCAACAGATAACTCATAGACCCTCTATATGTAAAACAGCTTAGCTAGATAGCCTTCCACGAGAAATGGACTGTTCAACACAAAGTAATTTTTCAATTTGTATCAGTAGTTCTCGAGATTAGCCCGTTTAGCCAAACAAACTCTGCAGCTTTATAGTATTAATACAAATACAAATTTGTTTCAACTACAAGGTGGCACTAAAATAATAACCCTATTGAAAGATGCTACAACTTCTGCAAATGGCAATAAATGTTAATTCGGCTTTGACATTTGTAATGTAAACAGGTACAAAATACTCGTCGTAAGCCATAAATCGCTATACGCCTCAAGAACGTATTTTCGGGTCGCCTAATCACAAAACGAGTGGTTATGGTAATTTGCACTAGCCAGCTAGATCGCCCGATTTCACCGTTCCACACTTCTTTTTGTAGTGTTTTTTGAAGTCGCGAGTCTATGTCGATAACCCTCAGACTCTGGAAGCCCTTTAACAAAATATCTGGCAGGAATGCAGGAATCTTTAACCAGAAATTCTGGCAAAAGTGATAGAAAATGTCACAAATCGGGCCCCTAATTATTATAAATTTTGGCGGCGACCATTGGCCAATATTACTTTTTCTACTTAATGAACGAAAATTCAGACATCAAATAAACACAAAAGCAAAAATTTTTTTGTTATTAATGTATATTTTTTAATAATGAAAAACTTAGTCGTTAATAAAAAAATACAATCAAGGAAAATCGGGTGACAAATATTGCGCCACCCTATATAAATGTATTAACTGTTATACCAATTTTTTTGTTGCCAATGTATAAATATAAATATTATGTTTTGTGTTGCAGGTGGTTAAAGGAATATGAAAAATCACAAATTGATATTGATTGGTCGTTAATGCAACAAGAAGATAATGTTATATGTCCTATTTGTCAGAAAACCAATTTTAACCTCGTAAAATGTGATTTACACTGTCCAAATTGCAAAATCACAATTCAAACAGATAAATCCCTGTTAGAAATAAAGAAAGCTGTATTTGATATATTGGAGAAACACAACAATTTATGCACCCAGGAACCACTATTCACAATAGTTACAGAATTAAACATTACCCACTTGTATCTAATTTGTGATAGTTGCTCAGATATGCAGCTGGTTTTATAAGTATTATATTTTGTAATGAACCTTTTTATTCTACATTGTTAAAAAATTGCTATTCTTACATGTTGTGATTTTATACCTATCCCTAATTTATTCTTTTTTACATAAAAAGGTGATAATTAAAAACTGTTACAAATTAAATTAGTAACATGTTTATCTAACTATCCTAAAAAAAGCTTGTTATTTAGTTATTCAAATAAAATATTTTAAGAAAACACTATTTTACATTTATTTAGTTTTGTCTTCAATATTTTCTTAAATCTATCAATAAATATTATGAAGAGAAGTCCCCGGCCGCGTCTTTCTGTCTGTATAAAAGCGATAAACTCGTAAACTATTAAACGAATTTTTATACACTTTTCAACGACAAAAAGAGTAAATTCTGAGAAAGAATTAGCTATATAATTTATTATGCTTTTATATAAATTCGCAGAAATACGGCAAAAATGTTGAAGAGGTTGCAAAAAATCTCGCCAACTGGGAGCTTTCCACGCGAACGCCGCGTAAACTAGCAAAGATACAGTTGAGTAATATACTAACGAATTCAAAATCTATAAAAATGCCACAAATAAGTCCGCGATAGCATATCTCTATCTCTTACAGTTGACTTACAATAACCACTTTTATGTTCAATTTTTTAATTAAAAACTTTACGTTATTTTCAAAGCTATTTTCTTTAGTTCAGTATAATTCCTTATTCAAATTAATATGTTATTTAGTTTAGACATTTAATGCAGATTAAAATTGCCCTTTACACTATATCAATCCGATGAATAGTTTTTGAGATATCGTCGATAGAAGTAATTAGCAGCGTGTTTCGCTGCTTAAAGCTCGACGAGCCAGCGTTCTTTCCTTGAGATGCCTACGGCGAGTCGGTCCTCTCTGCGCCGCATCACTCGACCGCCTGCTCATCTCTACTAATATTATAAAGCAGTAGAGTTCGTTTGTTTGGTTTACCGCGCTAACCTCGAAAACAACTGGTTCGAATTGAAAAAATCTTTTTATGTTGAATAGAAAATTTATCGAGGAAGCCTTTAGGCTATATAACTTCACGCTATGACTAATAAGAGTGGAGTAGCTAAACAAAATGTTGCAAAAACGGGAAAATATTTTTATTTTTGAGAGGTTTCCTTGCGAACATTGCGTGTACACGGCGAAAGTTACGCAAAACTCATGTATTATGAAATTGTTTCCCTTTAAAAGTTCTAAAAATAAGTCCACGACAGCATACGTCTAGCTTTTAAGGTTGACTCACTATAACCTTTTTTTATGATATGATTATTTTTATTAAAAATATGATATTAATCCTTATCCAAATAAATAAGTTATTTATTACAGGCACTTAATTCAGAACAAACTTGCCCTTGACTCCCTTGAGTTATCATAGTTTTAAAATAACTGCAACAAAATAATGGTCAAATATCACGCGCGCATATATGTATGTATGTTGGCGGGAGCGGTGAGGCGGCCTTTCGCTGACCGATTGTGTCGATAGCTGCGAGCAGTGCTTCCAGATGCACTGTAATCAAGTACATTAGATCTACTGTATTTTTAACTATGTTTCTGTATACTGTAATGGTAAAAATACAGTGTAGGAATCTACTGTATTTGCCAACATGTACTTTTGAGCAAATAAAATAATTTTATCATTTAATTTGATATAATTACAGTTTATTTCGAAATTTGATCAAGGAACGACCTTTTTTTTGGTCGTCAAATAGCAGAGAAAGTAAATGACCCTATTTTTTCAACGTAAATTTCCCTTCAATAGCCTTTTAAATGTCATCTACTGTAATTTTGTACAAAATACAGTATTTATATGTAAGAAATACCGTAATATTATAATCACGATCTGCAAGCACTGGCTGCGAGGTACCATGCCGTGCGGCTTAGACGGGTTGGTTCCTTGCGGATCGGTTGTAATGTCTATATATTATATAGCACCTTTCCAATTTTTTACTAAGTGTTCCTTTATATGCCTACTTTGATCATAGCGAACTGAAAATAGTTTTTTAGTAGATTGTTCTTTAATAAACGCGAGTGAAACCGCATGACACAGCTAATATATTATATGCTTAGGCACAAAGCAACTACAGAAATTCGTTTCCCCGTGTAATTTGTCCTTTAATCATATTATTGAACTTGATTGGGCTTTGAAAACTCCTAGCTCATTTTAGTCTTCATTTATTAGTAGAGAATTAGTGTGCGAATAATTCGAACTCACGAATTATTCGTTCCGAATCTAATATTAATATTTGATTCGAAACTTGAATAGAATAATTCGAATTTTGCAATTATTCGAAGGTTCTCGAGTAATTCGAAATATTTCGAATAATTTAAATTGGAATAATTCATTTCTTTTTTAGAATTAGTCGCAAATTATTTTATTATTAGAAAATGAATCAGTGGAATTTCACTGATTCTACCAGTGAACATACTCACGCGCATGCGCGTAGATATTCTATTCACTGAGTCAACCAGTGAACGAGATTTCTACTGATTGACAAGTGAACCAGTTTAAATTGGAAACAATAGAAAATACAGTGATATTTCAATAGTCCGCGAATTGCAGGAATTATTCGAAATTTTTCGAATAGTCGGACTTTTTTCGAATCATTCGTCGTAATTTCGAATTATTCGATTCGAATTCACCCTTATTCTATGCACACCCTTATTCTATACACTTCTTTTTTCCTTTCAATCTTTGAGTTGCTCATGAGCGCAGCTCATAGTTTTGGTAAAGTGAAAGTCTAACGGCGCCGATCAAGAAAAAATGAAGCTAGTATTAGTATGAACAAAATCTAAATAAACTAGTATTCGTCTAATCAATCTAAAGGTAACTTATGATTTTAGTTGCCTCTGTAACATTTAATTTGTTGAAACTTTTAAATAGTTCATGATAAAATAATGTTAAAAATTATAATTTAAAAATAATAACTGTGATATACAGTGAAATAAAGTGTTTGTACGGTCTTTGACCGCACATAGCTGACCACTTATTTACTTCATCCACGTATAACATTCAGTGTACTTCGTGACGCGTCGCTTCGTGACGAAACAAGATAACTTCGCGAATGTACTCGTTCAATCATTCAAACAAGCACTCATTTACCAGAGTTTATATATCACGCAATAAATCTTTACTTATTACATTTCACTCAAGACTTTTACTTATCATTTCACAACTATCAAAAGGTGTTCTCAACAGTGTTTCTGGCAACTTTGAATCTGATATCTCTAGAGAAGTCTACAGATTGGCTAAGTAAAATGCATAATTGGTTGAACTAAACTCATTGATGAGACTAATTGAATCACTGAATAAATACTATTCAGTTTATGATTTCAAGAGAGAGACAAGATACTAACTACATTAATTTTAACGAATTTCGAATTCAGTTTAGGGGATGAATGGTAGAAATCGTCCCGTTAGCAATAAGCGTTACGCACCCTCCATGCTACTTACACTCTCTATCATGTGTATTTGAAGGTGGTAGAACTCTTGGTGGTTCGACTCCAAAAGCACCACCGCCACACCTATTACTGCCTAATAACAGCAGTGTTATGCGCTGTTGTGTTCGGGTCTGAAGGAAGGGAGTAAGGGAGACATATTCTTCAGAGGCATTCCATCTCAGTCCTCAGGGGTAGCAACGCATCTGTGGCTAACCTTAGGTGAGACGTCGATCTTACCTAGGATTGATTACATATGTCCATGAGCTACAGTAGCCACTTACCATCAGGTGGACTGTTTGTTGCTAGTTTGCTACTTCCGTACTATAAAAAAAATGTATCCATAGGAGCATTGTGTGCCACTGGATGCATAATTTCAGTACTAAACGCTTGGAAAATTTATTGTATTTATTTCAAATCATACTTGAATTATATTGTCTCTGTATTTTATATTATTGTAACTACGTCCCTGATGAAAGTAACCCGATCGCACATTCGTTTTTCTTACGCAATTTCAATCAAAGTTGTCATGCGCACTATGTATTGTAAGCGAAGGTGGTACAACTCTTTGTGGTTCGACTAGTAGTAGTCGACAAGTAGTTCGGGAAGCTCCACCGCCACATCTATTTCTGCCTAATTACAGCAGTGTTATGCGTTACTGTGTTCTGGTCTAAAGAGTGTGGTAAGGGAGACATACTTCTCTGAGGCATTCCATCTTAGCCCTCAGGGGTAGCAACGCATCTGTGGCTAACCTTAGGTGAGACTTTGATCTACCTAGGGTTGATTACAGATATCCATGGGCGGCAGTAGCCACTTACCATCAGGTGGGCTGCATACTCGTTTGATACTTCCATACTATAAAAAAAAGCATCTACGAAAAATATTCAAGAAAGGGTATGTAGTGAAATTAAACTCTCATTCTTACAAAATAAAAATGACCTTTTAATTCAATTCATGAAGCATGGTAACGAGGTATATTGTAAATTATTATTACTCTGTCATATAGTTGGGGTTAGAACATTTTATTATATGTGATTAATTACTACCAAAACATTAAACTAAACGGTAACTTGTATAAAATGTACATTAATAATAATAATAGTATAAAACAGTACCATTATTTCACGGACATAGATGGGCAGCATTTGTAGTTGATTTCATCCTTTGTATAAAATGGTCGACTATATAAATTATTCTAGGCCTGAAAAAAAAAATTCATCACTGATTAAAATATTCTGCTTACATTCTACTCAGACTTTTTATTTCTGTTTGCATGTAAGATGTTTAGTATTAAAGATACGCCGAATATTCGTTTGGTATTCAGTATTCGGCGTATTATGCATCTTCTTTACTATTTATATTCGGCCGAATTATTCGGTTTTGATGCCGAACATATTCGGCTCGAGTTTTTGGGTACACTCCACGATTTATAACTAAAAGACAAAATTATGTAAGATTTATGATATACCTATATATCCAAATAATCCAATCCAAGAAATGAAGAATGTGTTGGATAAAGCTAATAAAATAAAGGAATAAAAGTATTATATAAATAATACTTTAAAGTATTATAAAATAAAATAAAGTATTATATAAATAATACTTTTATTCCTTAAATCAGAATTTATTTTTAAACCTCAAAAAATATTTTATTATTAATATTTAAACCATAAATCAATATTTTTACATTAAATTTAGAAATTTTTGGTAACCTCAATCACTATTTTAAATTTTTAATGAACACACCGAATAATCCGGCCGAATATCCGGTTCGGTAAAAGTTAAACCGAATAGTATTCGGTAGTCGGTTATTCCGCGAAACCACTATTCGACGCACGCTATTTAGTATATAGGTGTAAGCCACATAGTTAATATTAAGGTTTTGTAGACAATTTTCTTATATATCCCATTATCGCAGTACTAAGTTCTTTTCACATTGCTATTCATTATTAATAGTATAACAATACTATATTGTAAATGTTTCTCCATTTATACATAGCAGAAAAGATTTTTCACTGATATAAACAAAATAGGTACATAAATTTTGAGTTTTTGGATTTCAGTAACAAATGATTCATCTTGAGTAAGTTTTTATTTCCGTTGACATAACAACTTTCCTTCTACTTCTACTTAAAATACATATATTTTAAGTACGACGACTGTGACATATCATAGTGTAATATATATTAGGTACAGTATACATACAGTTTCGACGACCCATGTGGTGGAGGGGTCACCATACCGGTCTGACACGCAGTGGGTCCCAGGTTCGATCCCCGGACAGGCATCTGAATGATGAGTTTGGATTTCTGTTCTGGTTCTGGGTGTTCGTGCATTCGCCTTTGTTGGTCCACGGCACCCACGACACAGGAGAAAATTCTACTGCCGGGCTATGAGTGTAGAAAGCGTTTTATGTTTACATCACTCACTATATAGGTAGACCTTGGACTTCCATCGGGTCTTCCTGGGCGTGCGCGTGTGCGTGCGCGGCGGTGGAGGGGAGCATCGCGAAGTTGTGGTGCTGCGGCCGCGGGCGGCGCGGCGAGCGCGCCGTTATCACGCGCGGCTTGTGGATCTCGTCCATTACTGACGGTGCTACGTATGTGAAGCCCTGGATCAAAACATGCGTGAATATCACATTAATGATCGTACTTAGTGGGCTAAAATCGATCGATATTGTAGGTTCAAAATGGTCCTATTGTTGACATACATAAATATCAAATGAATTATATTACTCAGTGTGGTAAAACCGTACGATTGAGATTGTAGATGAAAATAATCATATTGACCACATTTTGAAGTGAAACTTCTATGGAAATGTTGTGATTTGAACTCGATGAAATTAAAATGCATTACGGAAGCAGTTGTCGGCGCTACAACTAGATAGCGCCGACAACTACTTTCAAAACGCATTTCCCCGCATTTCGTAACCCCTTTTTATCACGCTAACCATTTTACTTCGGAGCTTGAATAAGATTTCAAGTTTGGTAAATGCGAAATAATGACTATTAAGTTTCACTTCTAACGAGTGTGTTTTGCACACACATTTAGTTTTTTTTTCATTGGCGAACACCAATTCACGAAAATGATGCACAAGTACGATGTCGCCGATTTTATAAAGTTTGACCAAATTTCCGTCTTAAGGCTTATTACAGTATAGATTATAAGCTAAATTTAAATGATATAAATTAAATCCAACTATAATATACCTCTAACTCGTTTACTAATTACTACAGTATGTACCAACTTCATTTTAGGTACAAAAAAAACCTTACCTGGAACATTAAGTTGGCACTTTCGCTAAGTGTTGATTCGTCAGGAGAGTCAATTGGTGTTTGTAGTGTAAATCTTGTATCAAATTGCGAGACATCATCTTCACCTGTCTGTATATATAAATTAATATTATTAATTTACACGAAAAAGACATTAACTCTTCAGAAATTAATCTAAGTAAAAATAGGATAAATAGTTATTTCACTATGAACAATTTCCTTGAAATATATCATTAATTAGATTCATCACATATCATTAATTAGATCCAATGCTAAATATTATGCAGCTGTATAGATAATCATTAAAATCCTTAATATATATATAGATTAGATATTTAATATAATTACATACAAGAATTAAAACTACCAAAGCATTAAATTAGATTAAACATTAAAGCAGAAAACGATCATGCAGTCCATCTGGTGGTAAGTGGTTGGTAACTGGACGTCTGTGACACCGTCATATAGAGAACAGGATTTCTACCTGAAGTTTATCACAGATATGTTGCTACTCTCAAGGACTAAGATAATCGAATGATATGTTAGTGAGACAACCATACACTTCCGCCGAAATGCAAGAAATGCTTCCCGATTGAAATAAGTGTGGTGGTACCTCCCGGGTCAAACTACACTAGTTCTACAATCCGGTGAGTACAAAAACGATATTAAAAATTAACAAATTAAAAATCATACCAGACGTGGCTTAATAGGAGGTTCCAATCTGCGTGCGAAGACATCATCCCAATGTACATGTTTGAAGAACGCATGACCGCGTACAGCCGCTGCGCCCGCTGCACCTAAACGCTGTGTCTCCGAGCGTTTCATGAGACGCCGAATCAGGTCGCGAGCGTCTTGAGTAAGGTAGGCCGGTAACATTAATTTACCTTTCAATATTTTTTCTATAGTTTTTGTACGATTGTCTCCAGTGAATGGTGGCTAAAATCCAAAGTAATAGCATACAAACAACTCTGATGATGGGTGTAGATAACATGTTGCAACAGGAACGTACCTGGCCAATAAGCATGTCGTACATTAATGCTCCCAGACTCCACCAGTCAACTGCTTTTCCGTGACCACTACGTGTTAATATCTCTGGTGCCCTGAAATGTCATGAAATATATTGTAAAAAAAAATTATATATCCTGTCTGGGGCATTTTTATTATATAATGGATATATGATGATAAATTACTGGACGGACATATTATATTATTGCATAATTATCTTTAAGTGGGTGAAATTATTGCTAAGTGTGTACTTACATACCCAGAAAACAAAATTTACTTCATTTTGTTTTGCCTTCATTATGTTTTAAGCTCGTTGAGATTCTAATATTATTTGACATGAGTTTAAATTGGAGTGGACTTACTGCACTCCAAAAAACATCTCGTAATATAGTATATGCCTTCTTGTCTGGTTTAGTAATAGTGTAGTTACTAAACTAGACATGAGCAGCACCAAACTACTACTTATAAGGTAGAATTGACTGGTATCATTCGCCGACCACAAAAAATTCTACCAAAAAAACGATTACTGTGTTATAATAATGTTTCAATAGAATGTCATAACATTTCAAAATACATAGATACATATTAAGCAAAAATAAGAAATAAATGGCCTTGATTAAGGGCACCTACACATGGTTGTATTTTCCATTGTCGTCGTTGGTTTGGTAAATATCAAATACATTCTAATGAATGCTAATTTGAAAAAGTCTGAAAGTCCAACATATATAAAATAAAGTATAGAATAATCATGAATGAAGTCAAAATAATTGTGCATTAGAGATGTGCTGCATCATTAAAATAATAAATTCTCGGATACGGACACGAATATGGATCACTGGTATCTAGATCCGCAAATACGGATCACATCCTTTATATAAATTTGTTCACTTTATTCGCGGGTTCTTGAAGCGACAGTTGATTTATTGACATGTTTCACTCAGTGCTCTTAGTACGAGCTTATAAAATTTCCTCAAAACAATAATTGTTTATGTTTTTGCTCATCATTTCAAAGTACATTATCATTGTTTGTGCTAGCATATAATGTTTGATATTTGATCTTTGCTATTAAAATGAGGTAAATATGTGATTCTAAAAACAATATGGAATTTAACACTATTTCATTGCTACCTAATCACCTATGGATGTAAAGAACATGTACATGTAATGAATTTAAAATAATACAAATTTAATGATAGGTGTAAAAGATCGGCTTGAGATCCGCCTAAAAAGTAACAGATACGTATACAGATTCTCGTGCCTCGGATATCCGCGGATACAGATATCCGGCACTTCACTATTGTGCATTAAGGAGGAAATATTGTAATAATTAAGTATAAAAATATCATATAATTGAATTTTATAGAAATTGTAAGTTACTTACATATATTCAATTGTACCACAGAATGTATGTGTTACTATGCCCTCTTGTATGTGTTCTTTGCACAAGCCAAAATCGGTGAGTTTCACATGCCCCTGAGCATCCAGCAGGACATTTTCTGGTTTCAAATCGCGATATATTATACCTAGACTGTGTAAATGTTCTAATGCCAATATAATTTCAGATAAATAAAAGCTGTAAAATAAAAAGTATACACATTATTAGAGAACATAGCACAATATTTAATTAATTGTTATTTTGTTATCAATCAAAAATGAAATAATACACTTATGCTATTACAGTAATACTGTCTAATCTTACTAATATTGTAATATGAATGTATATGAGTGTTTGTTACTCTTTCGTGCAAAAAAATTTATTTCTGCCTCATAACAACAGTGTTATGCGCTGCTGTGTTCTGGTCTGAAGGGTGTGGTAAGGGAGACATACTTTTCGGAGGCATTCCATCTTAGTCATCAGGGGTAGCAACGCATCTGTGGCTAACCTTAGGTGAGACTTTGATCTTACCTCAGGTTGATTACAGATTTCCATGGGTGGCAGGAGCTACTAATCAGGTGGGCTGCTTGCTCGTTTGCTACTTACATACTATAAAAAGCAAAAAAACTACTGATTGAATTTAGATGAAATATGGAACACAGTTTATGACTCGAATTAACACATAGTATGCTTTTTACCGTGTTACATGACCCAAGCAGGCGAAACCGCTGGAAAAAGCTCGTTTTTCGATAATTTCACAGATCAGAAAAGAAGTTTTGTAGTGGTCATAAAAATGTAGTTAAATATTGATGAAGCAAGCATAGCCATGCATGTTTATGTAAATCTAAACTTATTTCCAAATTAGCGACATCTACCAGTTGAGTAAGACCGTAACTAGTAGTTACGATAAAATTCAAGAATGCTGTGAAGACATGTTCCATCGTGGATCCTTGTTATAGTTCATTAGCGTTTGTGTATAAGTGTTTTATAGCTTTTTTGGAGGTCTTATATATTGTTTGCAAACACACATGCATAGTCAACTATATTAGAACAGTATGCAGCTAGATATGGAAAAAAACCTGTTTTCACCAACGGCACAAATAATCCATATAAAAGAATTTCAGCCAAGTGTTCCAGTTAATATTTTTTTGAAAAACAATCACCAAGAGATATAATGTAATATGAAAATTTTCCTACACAATTTGAACACACGCTATGAAATATTTGTAAATAACTGATAAGGTTTTGTAAGTAGTTGCCATAACAAAATTATATTCAAGTTACACTAATAGATAAAATTATTCATTTCAGGAACTTTCTCCGCCAACTTTGAATAGTTGTAACACAGTTAGGCTACGCTAAGAACAGTTAATCTATAAACAAAATTAATACTCACCAAGCTGTATCTTCAAGAAATATTCCTTCTCTTTCAAGATGCATAAATAATTCTCCACCACTTAAATATTCTAATATTAGATATAGTTTACCACCAGTTTGGAAAGCATATACTAATTCAACTATAAATGGATGCTGAAAATAAAAATTGTACATTTTAAAATTAATATTACTTGCAGAGCATGTGAGAATTTATTTACCTTCTATTCTCCTTTTTTATTAAAATAGAAGAAGCAAATGTGTGTCTATCTGATCGTAAATGGTCATTGGCATCTACAGCCAATTGCTTAAAGAAGAGGGTGATGAAAGAGACTCAGACTTTTAAGTCCTATTGAAATGACTCAACTCATTTTCACCACATCACAACATTAGCAGTGTTAAGTCTAGTAATTGTCTTGAATAGTCTTGAGTAATAAGTAGAGCTCAAATAAATATGTATTAAGAAATACAAAATATATAACACATATAACATGGACTGAATAAGTAACAGTAACCAGACTGCTTAAAAATGTCTTTTTTTGTTTTATTTTTATTATGTAAATGTGTTTATTTAATTCACATCATTATTATACTAAAAGTCCCCCCTCTTTTCCTCCTCCTATCCTCTGTATACAGGGATAAAGTGGGGAGGGAACTGAAATTCTAATGATATGTCACTTGGGCTGTAGTGCGTGCCAAATAAATGGACATACATACATAGAAATGCTCGAAAAACATTACAAAATCCAAAATCACGAGAATCATATGGACTTTAAATATTCAATGTTAGAAATATTTGTACAAAGACATGATGTACAAAGAAATGCTATGTACTGGTTAAATATTTGTACGTCACATAATGTGATTAGATTTGCACAGTGCTGAAAGTGAGTAGGACATGTCTAAGTCACTATCTAATGTTCTGGGCAAATGGTTGTGTATTATTTTGAAGCAACTAAAATACTGATATTGGGACTATTTACAGGGCTTCTGATCCGTCTTTGAAGGAATAACGACATTATGATTAATTGTATACTGTTTTAGCAAAATATAGTCTCATTCATGTTATGCGTAAGAATATGGTTAAATAAAAAATTTATTATCTTGACCCAATTGAAATTATGCATTTACATATTGTTCTGGGCACTAGTCATAAGATTAAACAATAAGTAGAAGTCTTTTAACCTGAAGACCAACTTTCTTTGGACTTTTAAGACTAGTTTATGTAGACTAATGTAATGAAAATTATGTATATCGGTCATAAATATTATTTCTAACTGAAATCAATTACAGATGTGTTGCCACTACTAAGGGCAAAGATGGTCTTAAATGTAGGTCATCCACACCCATCCATTGAAAAGCAAGAAAACCTTCACAGTACAAATGGGTGTGGCAGTGGTACATCTTTTCACAAGCTATACCATCAAATTTTAATTATTTTATTTTAGGCATTCAAAATAAGAAAAATATAAACAGGATCTACCTTAACAGCTTCCAAAATGTTCCTTTCTGCTTTAGTGTGTGCTGTGTCCTTTTGATTACGAACAATTGAAGCCTTCTTTAAAACCTTCATAGCAAAGTGTGCGCCTGCATCCGGTCCAGTGATCTTGCGTACTTGGAATACCTTTCCATATCCTCCTTTACCCAAAACTTTTCGCAGTTCAAAATCTTGAGGGCCCAGGCGTTTGCATTGTCCCGGGTTAACATTATCTTCAGATAACTGTATAGTCTCAGAACCTTCAGCGCTGAAACATGAATGTAAAAAAAATTAGTACAGAAAAAGTATTTTAGATATATATACTCACATATTCTTACTTACTCTACAATGTTGTTTACATGTAGCTCCGGATCATAATCAACCTGAACATAATATAATGATTAATGTTGCATATTTATTCATATTATGAACAAATTACAGTGCTACAATACATAATGGGTATATTTATTAAAACCTCAAATCAATCATCGAATAGATTTAATAAATTGACAACTGCTTTGAGAACATGAGAATATTTTATGGGCAATGAATTTAATTTACCTTGACCACTAAATTTATCTAGAACACGGTTATAGGTTAGGTAACAGTACGAAATTAAACGCACGTTAAAAGATGAATTAAATACCTCATCGACTTCAATTATATCGTCTTCGTCTGAATCTCCAATGGCAATAGAATCCACTTCTAAATCTAAATCGAAAACACCTGCCATATAAGATGACATTTCAATAATATCACATCAGCAAGTGCACTATATTTTAGCCGTGTCACGTAATGTGCTGGTTAATTCAAAACAATACGTGACATGTATAAGTTAAAGATACTTTGAATCAATTCCCTGAATATAAATTATTTTCTATTATGCAAAAATATTGACGAACTTTAGATAAACGAAAGAAAAAACAAGACAATGCAAAGCACTCTCGTCAAGCATCGCGTTTTAATATTAAATCATAGATAATACACAATACAATACCTACAATAAAATTATGTATCCACAGACTATAAACAAAATTAGAACGGAATTACGATTCGAAACCACAGATGCACATTATGACAATCGATTATCTTAATTATGGCAGCACACGTTACTCACATTAAGTTTTACTTATCTGTGCCCAGTAAGATACAAATATGGGGAACAGATATATATCCAAACTTACAATTTCACAAACAATCTTGCTAGAATGGCAATTAAATAACATGGTGTGAATGCAAATTGGCTAATTTGAGGTTGATCCTGATTATTGACAATTTTATCGACAATCTAATCGGCCGATCAAATCGGGTAATATAGACACTCCATCACATATAATGATTACATGGTGGTTAGTGGTTTAGATAGGATTTAACAGAATTACAGACGCGTTGCCAGTTATTTGTCCTAAGAATTAAAGCGACTATCTCATGTTTAAGTCAGCCGGCGCTCGGCATCTGTACGTTAATAATTTGATCCATATCCTTCTAACGAATACACACGAATTTCTTTACGCTATAAATAGCTGTAACGGTTATAAAGGAGTACTAAGGTATAAAGACCTATTTCTAGCGATCGGTAAAATTATAGGGTCGATTGAATGTCAACGGAGTCTAAGTAATTAAACAGCAAGACCTGGCAGACGGCAAATAATAAATCTGTCGGACCGACCAATAGTACATGGGCAGTTTGGTCGATTGATGCATAATCTGTAACAAGTGTATTACACAACACAGACTAATAAATAAAATAACAATTTAAATTGACGATGCATTCGATAATAAGTATTGATAAACTCTTTAAAAAGTTCCCGTAGATAAAGTTTATTAATTAGATTAGTACATAAATATTATAATTAATAAAAGAAAACATGATCAATTTCGAAATAAACTTTGAAATCATGAACATTTTGAACGCACCGTCGGTTGTCGGGGGTGTAAACATGTATTAGTAATCATAATTAAAAACTGCTTTGCTACTTTTTTAACTATTTCAAAAATTGTGATATATTGTAGATTATTTTTAAATGTACGACAAACATTGTGATAACTTTGTGACGTTATTTCTGATGTTATTTTCTTGAAAACCTCTCGATGGCTAGTGACAACGACAAAAGTTCGAGTAATCACAACTTGGACGGTTCCTTGAAGAGTAACAAGAAATTAAGCAATCCTGGTAATATAGGTAAGTAAAAGTTTAATCCATTTTATAAACACGAAGTCCCTGATGTTATTATCATATTTCATAACCTCAAGGATTTTACAAAATAAAAGTTTTTTGACAGTTATTCATGTCTAAAAGAGTAGTTTTCTGAACCTTATAAATAAGAATAAAACTTTGACTACACACATGAATTAATTATTTTTCTTGCAATAAATTTCAATGCTCAAGTACATTAAGGACACATTTGATAGGATTTTGTAGGATTTCTTTTGGTTTTAATCTTATCAAAATGTATATATGTGCAAGTGATCAAACATACTGTTTTCCTGGGGGCTTCATATATACCTAAAATAATTAAATTCCAAGTGGATCAATAAAGGGGCTATTATAAGCCACTAATTAAAAAACTAAAATGTCTATAATATTATGAGTCTTTTTATGTGCAATCTTAAAAGTTTCCGAACAAGCATGTACTGTGTCATATGTGAGGACATTTCTGTATTGAAAATAATTTTATGTAACATATTTGTTTAAAGAATCCAAGTAGAAACTTTAGTAGTTAACGTGTAAAATGTAAAGTAAGGAGCATAGAGAGGCACTCTATGCTCCTAACTTTATATTTTAAAAAAGCTTTTACTTTATGAGAAACATTCCATATAGTGTTGATTACAATCCAACTTGATATATATATCTCCAAACATATAATAATAATACGAGACATCATGTCTGAGCATCACATATATTTGCAAATTGTTTGGAGGGTTGAGTACTAATATAATTTCTATCTGTGTTTGAAGTGCCATCAAACAAAACTACTAAATTTAATTTTAAAGGTTGAAAATATATTTATAGTCCATTGCTTATATGTTTATTAAAGTCTCTCCAGTTGGATAGACTTGAAAAATGAAATAAACGTCATAAAATATAAGTCCAAAGTTTTTATTTATTAATAATTCAAAGTGATATTACTTTTTACTAAACATAATTGAAACCATGCACCAAACATAAATAATATGACAAGTTATGTGAGTGTTAATAAGTGGCTTAATTAATAGTTTTATTATATTCTAGGGATAGATGGTTTTAATACTTTTATGTAAAATTTACTTAGGAAATTTTCATTTCCATTCATTTTCCAAATGCATTAGTTTTTTTTTAATGAACATATTACACACTTGTTGATTTTGGATAAATTAGAATATGGTATCCTTTTGAGTTTATAAGGTGGATTCTTTTGAAAGCGGTTAAAAATTAAAATAATAACGAATAGTTTCTTTTTTATATATAAAAGTCATGGTAAATCTATTTTTAGAAAACCTAGTTTTTACTCTATTATATAATACCAATAACATGGGTTTAATTCCTGTTATTGACATGAGGTTATTGATCAATAATAATCAATAATAATTCTCATAAAATGGCTTTATCTGGAAAATGCAGTTCCTACCTTAATACCTTACTCCCCTTCATTAAACAATTAAGGTGTTAGATTAACTTAAAATAAATAAAAAATTATAGGTCAATCATAATTTGCACAATAAATAAAACAACATATGAGATAATTCTGTTTCTATATTCATATGTTATAATATGAATGGTTTTAGAATCGGAATTAAAAAGTCAATCAATTAATCTCTTTGCTTGTCTTTCATATATCATCAAGCCACCTGAGTCTTTACTGTCATTTATTGCAGACATAGGTCTTTGCTGACATTAGGCACTAGCATCCTGAAATTTGTAAAGGTTTATTCAGGTTTTTGGTTGGCAGTCATTGTGTCTATGTCCATATTGTTGTGCCTCAGGTTAAAGTAAATTTTATCTAACTTAGTATTTTCTATTACTTTTGGTCACCAATCTGTTTAGGTATATTTTTCATTAAATCGCACATCAGATAAAATCTGATTTTGGCTTTGTAAAGCAATGTCACTATGTTTTATACTTGATTGGGTGCCATTTATGCCAATTATTAGCTATTGTACAATAATATGCATCATTTATGCCTTCTTCAAAACCTTAAAAATATTATAAATCTGAAAGTTAGTGAGGATGTATATGTGTTTGTTATTACTGGTCGAATTTTGCTGAAATGTGACACACAGATAGTTGTGACCTACCTTAAGACATATGATATTCATTAATGTGGCAGATGTGACTGAAGCAGGTGGAACCTAAGAATAATCTAGTATATATGATAGGTACACAATTGTAAACAATACCTTATTATAATTTTAGGTTTATGAGCTTTTCAAAAAAATTAAACATAAAATACTTATTACTGGAATTTCAGCAGGATACAATTGTTATGCTGCCCAGTCCCATGTATTTTTCTAGGATGAGAAGCCTATGTCAATATCTGACCCTAAGGCTACCACTGTGCTAAAAATCATGTCAAACCGTTTTCTCCACAAAAATAAAAAACAAATCTATTCCAAGGAAACTGTATGTTTGTTCAGGAAAAAAGTAGTCTATATATTATTCCAGATTTATCTTTGTACTAAATTTCATCCAGCTGTGCCAAATTCATCATCATCATTCATCCAGATTTGTTCAGCCATTCTGGTGTAATTGAGTAAGAAATATCCATCCATCCACACACACTTTCGCCATAACAATGTTATTAAGATCACCCTTTTAAATATTTTTAAGATTAAAAAATAGTTTTTCTAATCAGTAGATAAATTATAAAATGTTGCGACTTCTAGCCTTTATTTCACGTTATATATTATACGGTACAAAATTGTTCCTATCAGGCAAAAGTGTATGTACACCTAAAAATATACGCATTTTAAATACCTTAATGGATATATCGCAACATAATATTATTTAAGTGAACTTCTAGAAGAAAATAAATAAAACGTGATAAATGATAATATTATGGCTGTATAAAATTTTGTCATTTGCAAGTAAAGCTGTCAAATTATGACATAGACTTTGACATGGCATTGTGTCATGTAGAGTTGAATGAATAAGCGAAAACCGACATCAAAGCAATATTTGCTGGATGTTTATGTTTCATTTACTTAACTTTGTTATAAATCAAGATGGATTTGGTTGCAAAAGAAAGTACTATTTGGGAATTCGAAGGTGTTATTAAGAAATTACCTCCGATATTCGACGAAATTCTTGCAAAACTAGTAGCTGAATATGATTTACCGGAAACAAATACATTGTTGAAAAATGATGTTTTGTTTATTCTACTGGTTGTTATAATGATTGAAAACAATTTTCAACCTAAAGTGGATGCCGGTGAATTGCTGGAAGACGTTGGACGCATTGATTCCAAGCGTTTGCTCAATTGGAAAGTATCAGGAATGTATGAAGCTGAATTTATGTTGGGATGCTGTGAAATATGTACAAAACTAATGATGATTCCTCTGGGCTCTACTGTCTTGGTGAATGTAGTAATTAAAGGAGAGGAATATGAAACATACTCTGTGTGTTTACCAGTCAACCAATACACAGTATTGACTGTACATGAAACAGAACAAACAGTTGCAAAGTTATTCCGTAATTTGCAATTATTGTCAGATACATTTAAAGACAAAGTACTTACTCCAGTTAAAAGTAAATTACTTAATCTTTGCGGTTATCCTAGTGCAAGTTTAATGGGTCTCCCGGAAGACGTGTTTTGGAAAATTATGCTCAATTTACCTCTTGTGGACATATTGAGCATGTGTGAAACTTGTAGAAAATTTAAGGCACTAGTAAATGATGATAACTTATGGTACAAATTATTTATTAGGGATTATAAGTTAGGTAAGAAGAAGGAAGATGATAATAAGTGGTATAGATTAATGCTTCAATATCAAAAGTCAATGGTTCCCAGTGAATATGAAAATTGGAAGGCGATGTATATGGCATACTATTTGGCCTATCATAACATTAGTTTTGTAGAAAAGTATATACTCTATGGTGATAATTGTAGATAAGAGTATATGCAAAGTATACAATATATTTTTATAGGTTCTGGTTGATTCTTAGCAATGTTTCAGTTGTCTTAGTACCGTTATTACTTATTTTAATTATGTTAACATTAATGATAGTGAATATCAAACTCCCTTTAAATACAATATTTTTACATATATTGCCTTGAATACAATGCATCTTTTACTAATGTATAACTCAAATTTTAAAATTATAAATAATAAATAATGTAGAAACAATAATACCAGGATTGCTTAAAAATATGAACTGAAATGAATGAGACCAATGTAACATGTCTAAACGTCACGCCTAAACAGCTTGTAACATGTCATATGTTACAAGCCAATTCCAGGCTTGCATTGGTATATACTGGCATGCTGATACAAAGCAAGTTAAGTATGAGATCCTCTTATTTGACACTACTGTCCCAGTGTACTATAGGGTCATAATTTGTGAAGTGTATCTCATATAGATGTGATTTCTGCAATGGTTAAGAATATCTATAAGTTAAGAATATATATAAGTATTTTTTAGCTTATGAGTATTTAGATTGTTGTCAGCTAAAGATCTTTTATTATTGTAATCATATTAATGTTGGTTATTAAATAATGATTGTGTATACATTAATTGTTTTAATTTTAGACATACCCTTAGAGATTTATTTTTATTACAATTTGTGAATGAAATTACAGGCTTTATGAGGTAGCTGCTAAAAGTGTTGAAAATATATTTCAATAATTAAAAAAAAAAAACGACTAAATGAAATTGATATTAATTTCAAACTGATTTGACAGGTCAATAGACGCATATATTACCTTAGTGTAAATCATATTGTTGATTGCAAAAATACAGTTGTGGTTTTACTCTGGAGGCATCACCACCGCACCATTTTCTGTTTAACTTCTGTTCTAACTGTTTTTGCTACATATTTGATGGGTGTAGTAAGACAAAGATACTATATGAATGCTTTCTAATTTAATCGCATCCTTAGCTGTCATCCGTTAGGACTATCATATGTAGGGTTTGTAAATAAGCGTTTTTATAGGCGGCAGTTCCTACTTACCATCAGGTGAAGCGTGCCCACTTCGTTGGTCATTAAAAAAATTGTTGGTGTTTTTCAGTACTAAATGTTAGGGGTTATTACTCAACTGCCAAAAGGAGGGTTATGTTTTACCGCGTATGTATGTACATATGTTCCTATTTGCATGAAAATTTGACGAAACATCTATGCTCTATTACGAAATATCTTGGTGTAATAACTCTTTGTTTGGTATCTTTAAAGTGTTTATCAAAATTATTATGATTTATTTTAATTGTTCGATACTTCTTTGTATACAATATTGTATGTATTGTTATTATCTAGCAGCAAATTGTATACTTTTTATGCATATCCAACACGAGATATACCAGCATATAATATACCTGATTATGGGAAAAACATTCTTTTTTAAATTAATGCCTCCTCTTGTACCGTACCATTATCTATAAATAACGGCAAAAAGATCACGTTTGTTGTATGGGAGCCCCACACAACAAATGTGATTCTTTGCTCGATATTAATAACGGCAAAAGGTAGACGCTTGAAATATTCACAGTATATCAAAATGAAATAAATATTTAAGTGGCGCATTGATTTAAAAAAGATTGTTTTTCCCATAATCAGGTATATTGTATGTTGGTATGTCTCGGGTTGGAGGATATGCATAAAAACTATACATTTTGCTGCCAGATAATAGCAGTACATACAAAATTGTATACAAAGAACATAATAAATCATAAATATTTATTTTATCCTGTTATTAGTATGTTGTTTATGTGTCAACTGAAATACATCATATGTGAAAATTTCAACTGTCTGCCTATCATGGTTCATAGGATACAGCTTGGTGATAGACAGACGGACAGACGAACCGACAGACAACGGAATCTTAGTAATAGGGTCCCGTTTTTACCCTTTGAGTACGGAACCCTAAAAGCATCAAACCGAAATACCACCCAACAGATTACGACATAGTCGCGGTTACATACCTATACTATATACCTAGATAAATAGTTTAAGAGTCCATAGCAGATTAACAACGTGACACGTAATTTATATAAGATATCTATCCTATTTCCCGAGTTTGATCAAACTGCACACGGTGTACAAATTTCATTGAAATCGGTTCACTAGTTCAAGAATTTGTAGCGAATAAACACCGTGACACGTAATTTATGTAAGATATCAGCTATCCTATCTTTCAAGTTACAAAATTTGACTGAAATCGGTTCAGTAGTTTAAGAGCCCATCGCGGACAAACAACTATCCTATCTTTCAAATTGTATGAAACTGCACACGATGTGCAAATTTGATCGAAATCGATTTAGTATTTTAGGAGCTCATAGCGGACAAACAACGTGGCACGTAATTTGTATAGATATAAACTATACTATCTTTCAAGTTGGATCAAACTGCACACGGTGTGCAAATATGATTTAAATCGGTTCATTAATTCAAGAGTTTACCCCGGACAAACAACGTGACACGTAATTTATATATATTATTATTTATATATATTATAAGATAAACATGAGTATATTAAGTTTTTAATACTTAAATCTTATTTATCAGGTGACAGTGGCGAAAAGGTAAATCTGGGCCTGCAAGGACTTGGTAAAGGTGGCAGACATTTATCTATACCCCTTGACGCTTCTCTACCAAACGGTGATCTATGTAAGTAAACCTTTATAGGTAATATATACCATTGAGGGCCATTTTCTTGTCGTGTAAATTAATCCCCGCGTGCGTGTCTAATTCCCATTCGTGAATTAACTTGCACTTTTTCAGCGTCCTGTTTTCGTGGTATGGAAAGATAATTAGTGTTATGGAACGATAGGCTGCAAGTACTCGTGCGGTCCAAAACTGCACGTGGGCAAAAACTCGCGTGACAGGAAAATGGCTCTCAGATACTGTACTGTTACTCCATACATATGAAGATGTTTCTTACAATGAAAATTGAATTATAATCATATGATCTTCTTTCTTTTTAAAAAGTAAGATTTTTCCCCCACTTCCTTTTAATAAGTTCATCTTGTCATAAAACAGTTAATCTTGCCAAAATAAAACGTATAAAACTATGGACGTATCTATAACAAAAAGGTTGTTTGTTACATAGTTTACATACGATGAAGTATATCATATAGAAAGAATTAGGCATATACCACTTTTATTATCTATACTATATCCTATTATACTGCATTATATACTATTTATACTTACAAAAATAATATTACAAAGCTAAAGAGTTTGTTTGGTTGAACGCGCTAATCTCAGGCACTACTTGGTCGAATTGAAAAATTATTTTTTCTTGAATAGTCTATGCATTGCGGGAAGGCTATAGGCTATATAACATCACTTCCAGTGACGTAGCTAGGTAACCAAAGGCCCTGGTTCAAAAAATAAACTAGGGCCCCAACTAAACTATCTGCCTTATTAATGTATTTCAAAGTTCAATTTATAGTTTGAAAGTCAGAGCCCGAGGGGCCCCCTAAGCTTGGGGGGCACTGTCCCGTCTAGCCCTCCCGTAGCTACGCCACTGATCAGGCCATATTTGTTTGTTTTTTTTTTATATATTAGGGGGTGAAACCGCTAGTTTACACACACAACACATACAAAATTAATGTCACATTAATGTGACATTAATTTTGAATGTGTGTAATAATTAATATCTAACTTATAATTTGGCTGCTGGTGTCTTTTTTACATGATATACATTTTGAAGGATAAAAATACTTAAGAGGGCGTCCATTAATTACGTGAGGCATTTTTTGACCCCCCGTCCCCCTCTGGTGAGACTTCGTCAGATTTCATTCAATCCCCTCCCCCATCTCCCAATCTTAGGTGACATTTTTAATACTGTGAAATTCAAATATAAGTTCGGTGGATTTATTAATTATGTAAAAAAATAAATAAAAAAAATCTCAATATTTTTTTTACCATTAGTATTTTAGATTTCTGAGGAACTAGAATGGCAATGAAAATTTAATAAAATATCCCCATCACACGCCATGTAATCTATATTTACGTGAAAGTTTCTTCCTAATCGGTTCAATAGTTTTAAATTTAAAATTTAAAATAGGCTCATGGAGCCTAGCCATAACCAAAATGGGAGTTTGTTGTTGTATCTAAGTATTGGCCTATTATGAAGTAAAATATAGAGAATAAGTTTTCTCGTAAAGTTAAATTTGGTCTAATTTTACTATACAAATCAGAATCATCTTTAGCTAATTCGCCAAATTTGTTACTGGTTAAGTGAATAAATACGCGAAGTCGTTTTCTCGGATCATGTGCATTTGTTTTATGGGGTATGAAAGTTATGTATATGTAGATGAACTGTGCTCGTGGGCTCGACTTATAGGAAGGGTGAGAGGTGCGCGTTTTAGATGCGCCGCGCAGCCTCCACTCGTGTTCTCGCCTCTGTGGCGCCGCCATCGGTGAGTTGAGGCGTGCTAGGCTACCCGGACGCCACGCTAGGAGTATAACATAAATGTAGGGCCGTGTGCCGTGCTTTATTCTGATGGGTTGGAGGTGAGCGGAGCCGTGGAGGGCCCGCGGTTGGCACGCGATCGGCCGCCGTGGCGGTGTTACGGACCCATGCTCACCCACAGTCGATCCGATGGCGATTTCCCCATATATACTAGAGGTGAGCGGATTATGTTTATATGGAGTTGAAATAATATTTTTGGTATTTTGTCTTTCCTATAAAGAAATACACGATTTTATCTGTTAAAAAATTTCTTTTCGTCTTTATGTAGTATGTAGCGAGAGTATGGATAGCTTACCGGCATAAGTTACACTTTATAAAACACAACACACTTCCCTAAATAAAAGTATCAATAACACTATAGTAGGAGTTATGATAAGTGGTTTACATCGGCGTCGAATAGTCGGATAGCCCAAATTGGGAGATTTACGAATCAATAGTCTAGCGTCCTATGACTTGTGTCGCGTATACGATTAATGATAGAATCTGTAACAATATTTTTGGTATTCCGTTTCTAACATGAATGTACCTCCAATGTGTACTATTGATAGTATCTGTAGGCATCTTTACTATCGAACTTGTCTGATTCACGTTTATTTTATGGGACATATTGTTTGACACGAGTTGTCCTTTGCCCTGATGGGTTGCATGCTATGCAATCACGATATTACCGACAAAGATATAATATCTGTGTTATAGACCGGCCTGTGTTATAGAAAATTTCGCTTAGCCTAGTGCACGCGTTACTTATCAGCCTAAATATTATTCAAAAATATTTTAAAACTTGATGATGCATAGTATTATGGTAAATATACCAATTTAAGCTTCATCGCGTTAGTTACACGCTCATGTGAGTTTGACGCTTGAAAATATGGTCCGTTTATTTTCTAGGGCAAAGGGTACTAATCTATTAATAAATAAAGGCTGCACGGTTAATCTAACCGTGTTCACTGCGCCGTCGATGGATGCTGTGATCCTTCGACCAGGTGCTTATATGCTTAGGTTATATTATCTTTATGGGTAAATAAGTTTTCAATTTAATTAGAATATAAACAAAACATCACAAATGTATTTGCATTATAGTTATTTATGCTTTTATAACTTCAAGATATGCACGCAGATCCTGTTACTGTAATGTTTAAGTCCTATTTATTTAAATCATAGCATAAATGTTTAAGTA
>MOOZ01001474.1:19905-52334 GCA_002930495.1 Cecropterus lyciades | reverse complement strand
CTAATAATATATTACACAGGTGCACGTCGCGAGTATGTTACCACATTGCTATTCATAGTTATCGTCAGGTAGTTTGTATTAATGACACCTTAATTAAACTCATACCGAATTAATTATGACAGGTGTGGCGAGTCCCTTAACACCGTGAACCCTGACGTCATATGAACGACCGACGAGGATAAGCAATATCGTACGTGGGAAGATGACGCCCGTGCCAATGTTTATGATGCATTCGCGAAATTTGTTCGTTTATAACACCCACGTACTCTTTATAGCTATCTGGGGATATCCCTTATGTGTATCTATTTACGAGTTTTTATTTCTATATATACATATACATACATATATATATATACAAGCGAAAGGTTACTAACGTGCCGACCAATGTTCGCAGACCCTGAACTTTTGAAGCTATATCTAATATCATGATATTTGGACAACCGCCTCATTTTTTGAAGGGACTAAGAAAGGCTTGTTTGTTAATCCATCTCTAAAGGGATTAAAAAGGGTATAAATGTTTGTATCATATTGTGTGTACGCATACGAGGTCAATGTCAACAGCTAGTTATTTATAATATGATTTTAAAATGTTGGTATGTTATTTACAATCCGGATTATCATTATTTTTGGTACATTAGGAACTAAAATAATATGGTCTCTGAAAATAGGCTGTAACTAGAATGATACTGTGAGTTCATACTGCAAACAGGTCGTTTTAATCAGAGTTAGATTGTGACCGTGACATCATTCGTCATGAGTGTCATGTAACACTATTTTTTTCCTTTATTACGCCGTACATGACAGGGGACTGGTTATGTGGATCGCAAATGAGGGACTGATGATGTACAGAAATGCAAGTATGATTTAAATTGTTTAACACGTTTAGAGCCAACGACTCGACTTGCGACATAAATTTCGTTCATGTCCTGGCGACTCGCCGGGCGAGTCCAATGTTTTTCGCCAATATTTCCTAAACGCGTCCCTATTTTCTTCTGAAATTCAAAGTGTAGACTAAATAAACGCTAATATGAACATTTACACGGTGGCTCGTATTAACGACTATTTTTATAATTTAAGACAAAAATTGCATTATGATGACGGTGCTTTGAACTCGCTAGGCGAGTTCACTGCCGCAGGTCCTCAACCTTTTAATTAATGATTTATTACATGACAATAAAAAATATTATTAAAGCTGACTATGTACTTACTTTTGTTTTGGAAGAAAAATATAACGATGGTATTAAATGGAAGAAACTAAACTAACACGCCAGGCCCACTTATGGGTGGTTTAATTTCAAACTCTAATATTTAAACCAAGGATCAGTCAAAAATATGCGGTCCTACGGTCTTAGAGAACACTGCAATGAAGAAAAATAGAAAAGACAAAAATAGTTTTTTAATAATGGAATATTAGACAATATCAGAATGCAATTCAATTTTAAATCGTATTTATATAGGCAACTATAAAAATACAAAACTTTACAAAAATTACGAAAGAAACTTATCTCCTTTTTTATTTGATGGCTTTAGCCATGTTTATACGAGGAACATTTGCCAAACACTTTTTGATATAGATATAAACGTTGTGGAGATTGCAACGGCCACAATAATAACAAATTATTATGTTTAACTACACATTATGCCAGTGAACTCGCCTAGCGAGTCCATTTAAATTAGTATGTAGTGCCGGGGACTCGCCTGGTGAGTCCATCGTGAAATATAGGGCGGCACCTCAGTAGGAATTAATAAAATCGTATTGGCAATGAACGTGTTAATACAATAATGTAAGAAATTCGTGGATATTTTTTAATGATGTGGTTTTAATATAAAATGCATCATACTAGCATGACGCTGGAAGTGTATAAAATACAAAAATATTAACTAATAACTATCTATACTTAAATTGTTCCGTCGATTGATGTCATGCAAATCTAAATCTGAATCTAATCAAATAAAATATGGAACGTTTTTTCTTCGAGTCCGTCAAATAGAAAATGTCGTATGTTTAAGGAAAATCGGAGGAAGTCTTTCGAATTTGTTAGTCCTCGTTTCTTACTTTATCTAACACTATTTGGTCCGTGTCCGTGTCAGCTCGTGAAATCGATCTTAAATAGCTCTGTTCGTTGACTTCCCGTTGATGTCATACGAGGCGACTAAGGTATAATATTTACGACATTGGCAGAAGCGTCTTTATGTTCAACATCAACACCCAATGCGGTCACCAACATGTATGTGCCATGTGCGGTGACGGCACACTCAAATATGGAAGGCGCAAAGAAATACTGGCCTTTACTTACAGGCGGCTCTGCTTTTCTGGGCTATAGTAGCAGCCAAGGTGTAAGTGATGTGCCGGAGATCCGTATTCGTATCCGCGGATATTCGAGGCATGAGAAAGATCTGTATCCGTTTGCGTTACTTCTAGGGCGGATCTTAAACGGATCTTTTATACCTATTATTAAATTCATATCTATACTAATATTATAAAGCTGAAGAGCTTGTTTGTTTGCTTGTTTGAACGCGCTAATCTCAGGAACTACTGGTCCGATTTGAAAAAATCTTTCGGTGTTAGATAGCCCATTTATCGAGGAAGGCTATAGGATATATCATTGTCGAAATTTACGTGGGTGAATCCGCGGGGCGCAGATAACCATTTATAAATTGATTATACATCCGAACTTTCAAATTTACACAGGCGATTAGGTTGCAATGAAATAGTATTAAATTCTATATTGTTTCTAATATCACATATTTAACTCATTTTGCAAAAATCAATATCGTAACATTATATGTTAGTACATACAATGACAGTTTTTTGCAATGAAAGGGGGAAAAACGTAAACAATTATTGTTTAAGGAAGAGTAATAAAGTCGTACTAAGGGCACAGTCAGACTCATGCCAATAAAGTAACTGCCGCTTCAAGAACACGGGTAAGTAAATTTGTAAGAAAGTTGGGATCTGTATCCATATCCGCGGATCTGGACACCAATGATCCGTATTCGTATCCGTATCCTTATCCGCGGATCTATTATTTTAACGATCCGGCACATCTCTACCAAGGTAATGCGGCTCTAGGGTAGGTAAAAGTCCCCGGAAGAGAATCGGCTACCATACTTGACGACATTGCACTTTTATGCTTTAGTGCAATGAAACGATTATGACCTAATTATGAAAGATAGCCCTGGTATATTTGATGTCTTAAAATCGTATGCCTTAAAATTATAATTTTATTTTTGAGAGTAAATGAATTAATGATTCTGTACCTTACTTTGTCAACTGCTTTATTACTCGTCAAGCCAAGGTCATGAAGACGTTCTAATAATATAGGAAAGATTTCTATTGGAAGAATGTTGTTCTAGAATCATTTAAAACAATAGACAAACAAATATTGACGTACCATTCTGCAGTACCTTACAATTTCTATTTTTCTCTAACAATTGTTGCATAATAGCTCCCTCGGCTGAAGATCGAGGCAATCATCGTTTTCCCTACGGTTTGTCCTTTTTATATTTGAAGGCAATTCTTCAAAAGGCAATACTCATCATGAAAAGAATCACTTAAATCTTTGATATTAAAAAGCAATATGTTTTTCACTATAAATTTATATACATTATATTGGACATTTTAATGTAATCCAGAGACAATATGAAAAAAGTATAGTCTTAATTTTTGACACAGACCTACGGTGTAAAATATATATCATTTTATATTCGTCATATCGCCAATCGCCATATCAATTTGATTAAAGAGATCTGAGTTCCGGCCAAAAAACATTGTACCTACCGATGAATTTAGCCCATACTGGTCTGGGTTTATCATATTTATGTGTGTCCATGGCATCCATGAGTCCCGCGACAATGTGTGTGCAATTAGGAGTCATGAGTGTAGGGAAGCGTACATTTAATACTTCATACTTTCGTGGATATAATAATGACTCGCAGACATAAGAGTGAAATGGCTTTCATTAAGTTTTTGACAATCAGACCGGCTGCGTTGCTTAACACGCTCTACATAAAACCGTTTTGCTTCAGTTATTTGCTGATGCGCTTTTAATTAATGTTCTGAGCAATGTATACAGGAGGAAATTATTCGTTAACATATAACAGAATATACCTACTGTATTTTATGAAGATGTGCACAATAAATTTTCAGGTATAGGGAGACAGGAAAGTATTTTTTCCCGTGTTTAAAATTTGTATCTATGAATAAAAAATATTTACTAATTAATATAAAATAATATTTACAATAAATAATAATTAAACTTAAACATTCAGTCATTCCTTAAAACAATTAATTTTCATCTACCTGTCATACCTAAATTATTCTTCTAAATTCATAAGACTCCCAAAGAGTTTTTTAATTTCCAAAAAGTTTGCGTAATTTGCGGACGTCACAAAGTATTTGCATTAAGGTATCACTCATTCAATAGGTATAAGTATAATCATGTAACTGTTTTTTTTTGTATGAGAATGCACGACCCCAAAGAAATTCATGTTTTGGAAAATGGTGTACCAATGTAACCGGAATTACAGAGAACTTTTACCTCAGCCAAGAGTTTGATTAAGAGTGGATTATATTTATTTTTTAGTCTATTTGACTATTTTTGGAGTAAAATTTTTGTATTGTAGTTTCATATTCTCAAATTTTAGGGACATTAGATCCTTTGCACACGCCATGTGCGATAACTTTAAATATTAAGGGGAATACATTTTGCTGATACTTCACGCGTATACAAGACGAAAACGGACGATAATAATTCAACCATTATCAAGTCCGTACAATGTTTGCGCATGTCATGTGTAGCGTTTGAAATTAATTAATGTTTACCATATACAGTAAATACGTAAATAATGCATTAACGTCGCTCTACTATGAATAGATATTGATGTTGGTTTAACAATGATTATTTGTGAAACTCTTGTTTCTAACGGTAATGTTTGAGTCAATCACGTACACTAAATATTGGTTACTTAGTCTATGGTTTGATCGAAGGAAGGGACTCCAACTTGAGCCGTTGCCGTTTACTTTTTTTTAATTGTTGTTCCACTGCTGGGAAAAGGTGTCCCCCAAATGTTTCCACTGCTCTCTATTCTTCTGGCGGAGAGTAGAGAGCAATTCACCGACCACCTTTCCTTAGACCTTCCTCTTTGGTGATAGCCCTCTTTATGTACTGTTACGATTTGCCCCACCAACTTTACTGAATTCTGTTACATATCCACCTTCCTTTCAATATGCTGTCTTTTATACTATATCTGCGATGCCGGTGCTGGATGGTGGATGGAGTTATTTCGTACTTTGTCAATTAACTTCCCAGTACCCTGTACGATTCGCTCCATTCGTTTACAGTTTTCATCATTTGCGGTCAACCCGTTATTTTGATTCAATTGCGAATTGTGATACATTCGTCTAGTAATTATTACCAGGGTATGTACTGTAAATGTCGGTAAGGATTTATGGCCCTCAAACAAGAACACAGTCTTGTTATTTTTTTTGTTATTTTGTAATTAAAGTTTAAACAAATATATCGCCACAAGTTGAAGCAAAAGTTCTTTATGGTGTTCCAAAATTTAGTCATGTCGGCAGGCGATGGTAGTGCTAGGCACTCCTACATTTCTATAGGGTGAGATATCGCAACGTATAATTAAACTGTGAGTTTATATTGCCTATAAAATGTTAAAAGTAAAAGAAATATTAACTAATGAATAAAATTTATTGAAGCCACGTCTTTATGTTTTTTAAACTACATAAAATATATCTTATAGCTATAGTATAGATAGTTATTGTGGATTATGTCGTTAAATGTTCGTAAAGGCATCAGAAAATGTTGACGTACTAGAATATGCTTTGTTGGCCATCACAAAGGCCATGTTAGCCGCAGGTAGGTAAGTGGTTTTCAGTAGAGAGGAGATAAAAGTTTATACGAGAAATAAGGAACAGACTCTTATATATATTAGTATATACCCACTTATATATGCGGATTTATATTGTGAACTAATTTATATGCTTGTTGACGCTAATTTTTGTCATACTATTTTTCTTTTTTTTAACTCATAATTGCAGAAGGTACTGAAATAAAATTCTACAAGGTAGAGACAGGATTGGCTGGTAGTACTGACGAAAAAAAATACATACACAGTACAAATATATATCTACAGTAAGTGTAAGTAGTCCTTATAAATGAAGTCGCCATCAAAAGTAAGTTTTTTTTTATAAACGTGCCGAGCGATCCGCGATCTTTAAATACCTACCCTACAAAGGACTCTCAAGGACATTATGTCTCCAGGGTTCAGTGATCTATGTATGCATAAGCAAGCGACTTGTTAGATACTACCCGACGAACGTACAGTGTTTTCCGTTCACAAATTGCATAATTAGATGCGGTTAGCTATTAATCAAAATAACAAATGCCGGTCGTTGAACTTTAAAAACCATAGTGGAACTAGTTTTCTCGCTTCACGTAGCATGGGCGCGGGATGAATGGCGTTAAATTAAAAATTCAAAACAAAGCGAAGCGGCGTGTGGGCGGTTGGACTGTATAAGCGCGGAGGGCGGGCGGCGATCGAAGAGCGCGCGCGGAATAGAGTACCGAGCGAGAGGGGTAGAGAGACGAGGGGTAACGATCCGCACCGGCCGCAGTCTTCCAGCCGCGAGCGCGCCGCGAGCATGAGCGACGTCGGGACGCTCGCCGCCATGGACGCCTTCGCGGGCGGCGCTAGGCGCAGACCCACTCGTCTACCGCCGCCGCCGCCCTTCGTGCCGCCGCCGCCGCCTCAACGCCACGATCACTACTACGTGCGGCGCAAGTCGCCCGTGCCCAGGCACTCCAACCTGACGCTCTTCGCGCGCTCCAACGGTACCCTCATCATCTATCGCTGACCCTCATGCATTTCCGCCGAGTCTACCATCTACCACTTTCAGTCGACAATATGTTCACCGCACCCGTGACCTACATCTTCAATGTCAATGTCTCGATCACATCGTCGCACGCATGTCTCCATAATTTCTTGTATTTTTTGATAGATTTCATGTCAATATTGGAATGATAATTTTCGTGGGACTTGATTTCATAATTATACTCAGACGCTGCATGAAGAAATTGTGACAAAACTTTTTTTTATTAAATTTAATAATCATCTCAGGAAAATAACATCAGTAATATTATACAGATACATTCAATTATACGAATGTACACTATAAAATATAATTATAATTTCCGTGTGGATTTGAATGAAAAGGTTATTTGTAGGATATTAAGAAAGTAACATAACCATGATTTGGCCTTATTGGGCTCGCGACACTGCAGTCATATCTGGTAAAACGCGTACTATTATGATTGATTAATTATATTATGATTATATTTGAAAAATTTATAGATCAATATTTATCATGTCTTTATCAATAGATATTTTAATTTAAAAAATGAATATTAAAACTTGCACCTTTTTGTTGTTAAAAGTTATCGCCAAAAAGTACAAGAACAATGCGCCTCCTCGGGTAGTCGCACCTACATTTGCTAAGGTCAGTTCAAGGTTTGACCTTATAAGTGTCGACCTCACCTTTCCTTACATCATTTACGAGTTGATTACATATAAAACAAATGCACTCATTAATCTGAATATAGTTATACGATTGGATCGCCTAGTATTAAAATAATGGCTTATGTATTATGTTATGTACTCTTTTACTTACTTAGCGTTTTTAGGATTTGTATAGAGACACGTGAGCATGGTCATTAAGTTGGGCACATTCAACTTGTCCACTTGGATTTAAATTCGCACTATAATAAGGCCGCTCAAATATTGTATTAAATATATATTACGCGATTGTATACCGCAATAATGTATCTATGCTATTGACCTGCCGATAAAATTCATGAAGGAGTGCCGTAAGCTTAAGGTGTCAATACACGAACGACAGTTTGGTTAGAAATCGCTGACGGTCGCCAGTTGTCTCCGTCTGTCATCAGCGACCATTGCTGTCTGTCGTCAGTAATCGTTGGCCGATCATGGTCGCTGAGACAGGCGACGACACTCGAAGACAGGCGGCGACATTGGACGACAATTAAATAGGCGATCGCTGAGGCAGGCGGCGACAATAGTCGTCTATATGACCATCATTTTTGGCAGTATTCGTCGGCATAAACTGTCGCTCGTATGTTAGCTCCCTAAAGTGAAGTGACGACCGCCCACGACACCCACACCCAAAAGCAACACAGTCAGCCTTTCATGACTTTAGCATAATGTGTTATCATAAATTCTTATGTGCACACTGCTGTATTCGAGTTAACCTCTTCTGGGCTTGCTTAATATATTATTCACTATCGCTTTCAAACTTCTCGTGTGGGTTCAGGGTTCTATTGCATACATACTTTACTAAACGAATTACTCATACATTATAGGGGTCTATTAGGAAGTTTAATATTTATAAATGAAGAGCAAAGTACTTATTTGAATAACTAATAAATATGGTTTAGAGATAATAGAACTCTTCTTGGTTTAACTGTAAATTACCATGTGATCGATATACGACTCATGTCCCACTCGGAATGGATCATAGATGTCCATGGAGTCGATGGACGGAAGTTACAAATTAACTTCGCGTTGCAATGAAAAACAGACAAATTTTATTGATATTGAAACAGTATTAATACGTCGGAAGACTGCTCTCGGTATCCATCAAAAATAAACATGATGTTGCAGTGTTTTCTAAACACCGCTGTAATAACGTTGCTGATATGAGTATTAGTGATGTGCTGGATATCCGTATCAGCGGATATCCGACAGCGAAAATAGATGTGTCCGTATCCGTTACCTTTTCGTTATTAATCTACACTATGTGTCTGATATTCGAAGTGTATAATGTGTAAAGTTTTTTTTTCATCATATCGTCTCATAATTTTATATTGTAAAAAATAACATTCATTGTAGACTTACGAATAAGGAAGGTAAGGTACTTGTTAATTATTAATTTAAAGCGCCAATTGTCGTTTCAAGGTGAGCATAAGCTCATTTATATAAATTGAGTAAAAAGATGAGATCCGAATCCGCGTATCTACCTTAATATTTCGAATCCGTATCCGTCAAAATACATTTTTGTGATACAATCCATGAAATCTGAAACTGAGAATCGAATGTTGACGACAGGTGCTATGGTAGAGCATGGTGTGTACTGATATAATAGAGAAGGTGTCGCGTTTGGCCTCGCGCAACTATTTGCGTGCCTGTGCCGTCCGCGTCGTGCGCTCTGTACGCCATTTTAATTGCTATCATGAATGTCAGTCACCACATTCCAAACCTAATATAATCAGCGTCTTATTTATTAGCCTTGAGAGAAAAACTAACAATGTGTATGTACATGTGTTATCAGGTGTTATTTGATTACACAGCTAGGTGTGATTAGTATCTACAAAGAAATAAAATTTGTTATATAAGAACGTCTATTAAGTGAGCTAATTAAATTTCAATATGAAAGTATTCATGAAATGTTGCCTGTGAAACAATTTCAACTCTGTATTTTGCTTCTGTAATACATGATGAAAAATGTTTGGTTTTTATAAAACACAAAGCTACAATCGCAAGAATGCGAAGCAGCAAGATCTCACCAAGCTGGCAGCGGTCGCGGCCGCGGCCCGCCCTTGACCCCCCTGCAGAGTTTCCGCTGCTCCGTCAATGCCTTCGTTATGATATTAACGCTCCATTAAACCTTTTGTCCACAATGCACATCATTTAGAACCTTTCTAGATTGCAGTCAGCTTCCACTTTAATATAAATCAAATTGTATGACAAGCCATTGTACTCGAAGATAACTAAGATTATCGTCGAATCTCCATAATTAATGATTAGATAACAATTACTAATAAATCGTAGTAGAGGTTGTCACCGATCCGGCCGATCGTTGTATTAAGTACTATTATGATGATGAATATATGAATATATGATATCGTACCTATTTTCTTATCTGAAATATACAAAATACCAAATTTAACAAAACCACGTTGCCTTTGATGTCGAAATATCTTTATGTCGCATAATGTCGAATTCCATTCGATGTTGCGTGTTTTCAAGGCGGGATGACGAATGAAAATACTCGAGTTATTTCTGGCTATCAAAACATCTAAACTTTGATTCACTGCTTTCAAAATAAATCCGTACTCGTACATCTAGGTTAAAAAGATTTAGGATAGGATTTGATTCTAGCTGGCATCTGATCACGTGTTTGCAGACTACTTTGCAAATGAGAATTTATTCGTATCGTGTACTTACTACTTTAAAATTTTAGTATTAAAAAACAATGATTACTATATGTGTTTACAACATTGGCTTACCTTGTCAACATGGTTTTTGTCCTATTTTTTGTCGGTCTTGTATCTTTCAGCATAATATTATTTGACCCGTCTTCGTTCGCCCACGTGCGCCTGCTTCATCACTGTCGCGAATGTTTTCACATCATCGCACTAATTCCGCTCGTAATGATTTTCGACCTACTTGTGTATTGTAATTATACTGCATATTTACGACCATACAAACAAAACATCCATAAACATCAAACGAATTTCCATTCTAGATATCTACATAATTTACAGTCATAATTGCTTTTCTCGTTGTGTACATATAATTATATTTGACTTATGTAAGTTAGCTACATATTTGACGAAACTATTTTTACAAACGTAATCTATGTTTTCCTGTTTCTGCAGAATTCTCTCAGAGGCTTTTGCGATCCAGGAAAAACGCACAAGG
The DNA here is from genome assembly GCA_002930495.1 of Cecropterus lyciades. Lineage (NCBI taxonomy): Eukaryota > Metazoa > Arthropoda > Insecta > Lepidoptera > Hesperiidae > Cecropterus > Cecropterus lyciades. The sequence continues at coordinate 41,597 of MOOZ01001474.1, read as the reverse complement.
TCACAATTGAATAAATTGATGTAGAGTTCTGCGGAAACGTGTTTCCTGTACTTGGAAAGTTGAATACCGATACTATTATAAATTACATTTGCGAAATACTCGTAGTGTGTGAACTACAACGTGTTGAATATATTTTTAACGGGCTCGTGGCGGTGGTAGTATGTATGAATATAGTTTTATGCGTGTGACGAGGAACCGCGTGCGGTGCCAGCGCCAGCGCGTGCTCTAATATGCGTACTCTTGACATTGTATTGCTATTACGAGAGGAGTTCCATCCTTCTTGTTATTGGCATATTTCACGTGTTACGTCAGTGCTCTGGAACGACCTTTGAAGAATACATTTGATGATGGAAGTCCGATGTTTTAAACGTTTCCTTGATTACTTCCTCTTCAAAAGTTTCACAATAAATACATGAATAACATTAGTTTGTTGTTTGTAGTCTTGCGAACAACATGAATTTAAATCCTGTCTTTATATTAAATTGTACCTCTTTCTTTACACTATTTATTGTTGATTTACTTGTTTTTCGTTCTCAGAGTCATGTCCAGAAAGTTACTGCCGGTTACATAACGGCTTAGCGGGTAAAATCTTCGGGTTCGAGGGCGGCTTGTCCAAGGGCGACCGCATCGATCCGAAGAGCCCGCTGCCCGCCCCCGGGCTCTCCCACGCGTCTCTTTATAGCCTGTTGAATAAACCAGCTTTTGAAGTTGAAACTAATCAACGTAATGTTGCACAAAAGTTGCATTGCATGGGTCGTGCAAAAAAATTAAATAAAAGATGAATAATTTCTTTGATTTTTCCACAATGCTTTAAGAATGCTATCAAACGGAATTGAAGTGTGTGTTGTATTTCGCGAAGATCCTATGTACAATCATCATTTGATGAAAATAATTCGAGTTAATATATTATTGTATCTCAAGACGAAGCCTATTTGTTATCGGCGAATGAATTACAAACAAAATAAAATCCGGGACAGTGGGATATTGTGGACGGACATTTGCGATGCGGTGAATTGCATTCTTTAGAATCTTTGAAATCCGGATTGCACAGAGAATGAAAAGAAAATAAATGCAAAGATAGGTTTTTCTCTTTAGGCTTACAAATATAAATATCCAAATAGTCGATGTCCGATTAGCGTTTTTTTTGGCAATTTATTGTCTATAGTTGTGCTGTGACATCGTGGATATGCTACTAAATGTAATGTTAATAATTTAAAACAAACATTATGTATTACAATGCAATAATAAAATATTAACACAATTAAGTATAATAGATTCTATAAGGTTATGATTACTAAATTGGCAACAACGACTCTCTTGCCGACATGAGTAACCTTTCAATCTAGCTTGGAGCTGAAGGCTGATCCGCATGTTCACGCAAAAGGCTACATTATCACGATCTAGTCGTTTTGTATGATTGCTCGTTGTTTATGGAGCGTATTTGATATTAGGTAATGTTTTAATCTTCAAGTATAAGCCCTATAAGTTAATTGATTAGTGTTGTAATTGCATTTGAGCAAGAATTTGTAGTGTATCGTGGAAATAGCGAGGCTGCCGCTGCCAGTTGCAAGTAATAACATATTGCATCATGCAGATTTCTAATCGGCTTGTTTTTATTGTGACACACTAAACTGGATCAATAATATACTGATTGATAGTAGCCAATAAAGTGTTAATTTAAATACTTTATTCGGTCATTATAAGCGCGAATAACTGTTGATAAGGTATGATTTAATAAACTTGATGTCGCCTAGTGGTCGAAAATCGATCATAATATTTTTTGAAAATTTGATGATTATTATTAACAACTAATAATACAAACAATAATATCGATTGACGAACAAAAGAGAAATACGTATTGAATTGTATTGTCTTAGCCTATTTAAATAATGATGATGATATGCCTCAAGTTATTCATAAAGTTTCCGTAAGTAAACCGCATACACTGTATGACCGATCGGTTCGAATCTGCACTTGAGACAGACAGACTGTTTTATCGAAAGAAAAAAGTAATGTTGTACGATGCTGCGAGTCGGGATGTGTTAATAATACAATTCCATGCGGCCAAGGCCGCAGTGCCGGCGCCGACGATGAATGGGAGTCGCGTGCCACGCGGCCGGGTAGCGGAGCCGCCACTCGAGTATCACCTATTATTAGAATCATCGACGTCGCGCTGTGACGCTCTCATCCTGCTTCTAGCAACGCCTACAAGCTAACTTTTACTATGATCGTATCATAAGAAACGCGAATGAGTAATGTGCATCACGAACCGTAATCTCACGCATCGGATGTCCGTTAATAAATGCGTTTTTTTATATTGATTGAGCAGGCGATTATTGAATGATCTTGGACAGTATTGGTGACTGAATAACACTAAGCACGTCCACTTAATAAACTATTGATATAAAATGTGCGTAGGATGTAACATTCAATTACAGTGAAGGTTTTTGTAATTGGGTATCGGTTCAGTCATTTGTTATTAATTTCTTAACAACTTTTAACTTAATTTATATAAAGTGAATTTTCAAACTTGCCTAAGAGTAAGTGATATAATTAATATTTATTAATGTATTTTATTTTCAGAGCCAAAAAAAGACAAGTTGGAGAATGGTGGCGAACTGGTGAGGCCCGAACGACCAAACTCCTTGACGCCAGGGAAATTACCTCGGAGGATATGTTACCCAGGAGACGGTTAGTCCTCGAGTTCTCTTAGTCAAAATACTTATTTATTTTATCACCTAAAAATATTCCTTTATTGCTACATATATTTTACAAATTTTTAAACATTTTTCCTATTATTCACCCTATGATGCTTTTTTTCTTCTTTATTTATTTCTACTTTTAAGCTTAATCTATCTACTTATAAAGAATCTAAAAAAAATGGTACTAGGATACCATAATGAGGTGTCATGTGATAGTCAGATTATGTATCACACCAATGGTTCTGAAATATTCAAATTAATGAACGTACTCGTCATTCAATTATGACGTTAAAATTTATTATGGTATAACCACTAATTATAATTCAGATGTAATGATAATTTACATAAATACATACTCTTATATCATACATAAAATGTTCAGCCTAATATTATTATAACATTTGAGTGAACTGTATAATATGATTTAATTATAAAGCAAAATAAACAACTTAAACATTAAACGAAACTAAATGAAAAGACAATTGTTTTGTTATGTAGTTTCAATAAAATTTTGTATAGTTTTTCTTGTGAAGTTACGCGGTGATTTAGTTACTTACTTTTCTAATTAGTAATTCTCAGAAACATTGAGGATAAATGTTTGAAATGACTAATTCGATTGTCCATTTCCTTTAAAGGCTCTTTGTCGACATACACCACAAATAATATGAGCTATTACGACTTGGTGTACCTTATGAGATGCTAAATGAATTTTTGTACACGATTTTGTATATTAATCATTTTATCATTCGTCTTTCATGAAAGCAAATCACATTGTTAATTATATTACATAACAAAGTTATGTTCGTGTAATGTGTGTGCGATTCCATTTCATTTTTATTTTCTAAATATCATTCAAACTTTATAGGTACACGACGCATACTTTTTAAATGTCAAATATTCTGTCTATCGCGGCTTTTTATCGCTTCGCTTATAGCTCGGGGACAACAATATGGGTGCTTGTTCAATAGGGATGTATGAGGTAGCTAAGCTATGGATTTGTGGTACATCCACCGATAGAAAAGCTTGATTTGCTGCATTGGATAATAATCAATTGTATCGGTGGATTAGACAGGCATATCTTAGTTACGTTGTACACCTTCGATGGAAAAAGCGCCCTTAGGGTCGGTATTCGTCCAAGGGATGAGTGTTACAATGTTGTGTGTGGTAAATTTCAGTAAGTGGTTACGGTGGCGGCGTGGGCGTGGGCGTGGGCATGGAGGGCGGCGACGGCAGCGCGGAGGAACAGCTGATGCTGTCCGACCTGCCGGAACCGCCCATCGCCGTGTCGGAGATCGGGCCCATCCCGCCGCCGCCCATGTTCAGCTCGCCCAGTCCCACTCGGCACCACCATCAGCACGCCATCGCGCACCATAATCTATCCGACTGTAAGCACTTGTTGCCTACGCATGAGAGCTTTAGATGATTTTTTAATTGATAACTATTAAGCAGCTAATGGTTATTGGCGTATACTTTGACTATTTATCAATGGGGAGGGTGGCTCGAAGAGGCCTGATCTGCTTAGTCAAGCTGCCCATATAAATCGGTAACATGGGCATTTCTTTAATGGATCAGGTAAATTCTCCCTAAAGTGATAAAATATTGACAGCAGCCTTCCCATTGTCGGCTTTTGTTTAACTTGTAATGTTATTGTGCACTATTTATTATATTTAATACATGTATTTTTTCTATTACAATTATTATTACGATAATTAATGGTTGTAATTACATTTTAATTATGCAAGCGTTTCCTTTTTTCGTATAGACAAATATTTCTAGGTGGACTCTGTAAGTAACACGAATTAAATTATAATAAAAATTAGCTGACAAATAATAGTATGTAAAACAAAGCGTATTTATATAGTCTATACTAAATATGATATTTTATTGCCTAAATATTCTTTATAATGTGCTATAATATGTGTGTATTAATAATTTATAAAATGCTTTTAATTATTGCCGCCTTGGAGTGATAAGCTTTTTGAATATATAAGTTTTCCATGCTGATATTACTTGTTCATAAAAATGTTATAACACTGCTAGATTTCTTCCATTTTCATAACATATCTATCATCTTATACCTGCAAAAATAACAATTCCTTCTATTAATTGAATGTGTATGAATATAGGCATCAAAGCGTACCCAATGGATATTGGTAAATCGTACACAGGGAGTACATCTAAGAGGTATCATATACACGTGTATACGTTGTAGCGAGTGTGGGATGTGTTACTCTTGTTTCACTGCTGGAAACATTTTAACGTACAGTATCTATTGTAGCCACGCGTGAATATGAAACGGTGGGTACGATCGAACGCGCTTGTTTTACCAATCGTATGGAGGGGTAAATTAATTACGTGAAGTATTTTCGGTATTTTTTGGTGGGATGTAGTAAGATTTGTCTCGACAATAGGTTGTGAGATTGTTCAAAATTACATATTTTATGTATTTTAATTCAGTTTTTTTCCCCATTATACATGGTTACTTCTAAAAAAAAATACTTGAGATTTGATGTCATTCGACGTGAACCATTCAACTAAAAGCTTCACGTAATTAATGGATGTCCCCTAAACTAAACTTAGACTTACTAATCGTAAACTTAGCTGTTCGTAGACGTCGCAAAGTGCATCAATATATTACTGTGAGATATGTATAACCGCGGATGACGTTAGCAATGGCAAGCTAAAACGTTAGGAACGGTAAAAATGTGTAGTATAGTACAGGTTGAAGCGGCGACCACAAGCGGCGGCATAAAGTGCAGTGGTATAACAGTGTCTGTTTCCGCAGCCGAGGAGGAGGAGGACGCGGAGGAGGAGCCGGAGCCGGCGGACACGTCGCGCGTGGAGGAGATCCCGCCGAAGGAGCCGCTGTTCAACGCGGTGCCGCTGAAGTCCGCGCTGAAGAAGCGGCCCGCGCCGGCCGCGTCGCCCGCCGCCACGCCGCTCGCCACGCCGCTCGCGCCGCGACAGGACCACCATCACACCAGCTTCAAGTCAGTATACATCGCCATGTATTACCGTCTTACCGAATTACCCTTGTCGATTGCTCATTTGTTTTAACGTCTAGTTCGTCTAGTGACTCTGTATATGTCTCTGTGAAAACAGGTATAAGTCTGATTATTGCCGTTGGCAAAACATAGACTTATATTCGTATTCACTAGAGACATAGATATTAGAATTTATATACTATCTGTGTTCCTAGTGAAAACACGTTTAACTCTTCAGTAGGAGCACAGATTTATTATATGTGCTCCTACTGAAGAGTATTTATATTACATCTATGTTCCTAGTGAAACACTCGTTTTTGCTACATGAATAGATATTAGAACTGATATAATATCTGTGCGCCTAGTGAAAACGAGTATAAGTCTGCTTATTTCCGTAAGCAAAACTCATACCCATGTTGACTCGAGGCACAGATATTAGATTTCTATTATACCTATTATATTTCACTAAGGACATAAATATTCGTTTTATATTATATCTGTGCCTCTAGTGAAAATGAGTATAAGCACAGATATTAGGTCTATATTATAGTAGACTATAACAGGACGGGTATAAGTCGGGTTATTGCCATTCAGTATATGTTGCTCATTTTGTATTATTTTGTATAAACTTTCTTAAATCTAAAAATGTGGCACAAATGGTGAACCTAATCCTAGAAGCATTCTCTAGCAGTCAACCGTTGGGCTAAGTATAAAACACGCAAGGCGGTATACAATTATAAAATAAAAGAAATAATATAATGATATAGTATGATATAAAGAAAACAAATATTATAAAAATGTCTATCTAGTAGGAATGAAAATAAAATACAATACATTCATTATATTACATACACTGATATGAAATTATGTATACCATACACAGTACAATCTATCTAGCATTACATTCCACTTCGTGCCTCTATTATATCTGTGCTCCCAGTGAAAACTGGTATAAATCTGATTATTGCCATTCGGTATACAGTGACCATTTGTGTTTATAACCCCATTCCCCCTTACTTTAACCCTTATCGCTTTTTTTTTTGTAAGTGGCTATTGCCGCCCATGGACATCTGTAATCAACCCTAGGTAAGATCAAAGTCTCACCTATGGTTAGCCACAGATGCGTTGCTATCCCTGAGGACTAAGATGGAATGTCTCGGAAAAGTATGTCTCCCTTACCACACCCTTCAGACCAGAACACAGCAGCGCATAGCACTGCTGTTATAAGGCAGAAATAGGTGGGGCGGTGGTGCTTCCAGAGTCGAATCACAAAAAGTTCTACCACCACCAAACCTACCTGTTTATAAACCTATTATAATACGATACTATAATATAATCAGATTTTTGACATCCCCAAAACTCATACCCGATTTCACTAGGGGCTATAAGGTTAGATTTATATTATATCAGTGCCCCTACTAAAAACTGGTATAAGACTAAGTCTTGCCATGGGCGAAAATAAGATTTACAGTCATCCCGTTATTATTAACCTGATTTTACCAATGGCAATATAATAATCATTAGATTTATACCTGTTTTCACTAGGAACACGGATATCAGGTCTATAGACAAGTAGGTAGATAGGTCGACTTAGTAAGTGTATATTATACATTTTCTATATTTTTTATTGATAACACCCAAGCTCATTATAGCTATCAAACAAAAAAAGTAAAAGCCAATGGGGTGATAAACAAAATACAAGGGTTTTAAGCTATAAGATAAGGGTTGAGGGTTATTTTGAGCTGCTTTTACCTATTTATACGTAGATTATGATATTATATAGATTTACGGAGATAAAACTTAAGTACAAAGAAATTTAGAAATATGATAAAGTGTGAGTTTTTTTTTTTATATCAAAACCAATATTAATTTTGAATCAGTAAACTATTTTTACCTACTACTAAATGAATTTTATGGTATATAGAATACCTTGTAATAGTATTTTTTAGAATAAAAGTTGGAGGGAAAAAATATGTAAATACATACAATTCAATATAAATGAGGAGTTCAATTATAGGTAAAACCTTGAACATAATACTTATATACATTTAATAAATTTTAGTAGTGGTTAGAAAGTGAACAAACAAATTAATATTACATATTGTTTATATTACAATTGGGGGTTTAATTTAAACAAAATAATTTATGCGTGTTTCTAAATATATTGTTTAGGATGATTCTATGGTTTGAACTAGAGTGGCAATAAATAGTGGCAATATTTATTTTTACGACTAAAATATCACAAAATCTTCAGTTAAAGTATATAATACTCACATCTCATTAAGGATTTGAAAATGTATAATTACAGTGTGTTGGAAAAAATATCATGAAGAGATTGGTAATACAAAATCCTCAAAAGACGATTTCTCAAAAGAATTTGATTCAAATCCAGAACATTTTATAAAGTAATTAAATAATATGTCTGCCCTTAAAGTTTTATAATAATATAATAAGTGGTATATAATGTCTTCACTGCTCTGCATTGTAATATTTACTGATAAAATTGATTTATTTACCTACTGCAATGCTATCGAACAATTTTTCATGTTGCAAAATTATTAAGTTTCAAGTTTTATTTGGGTGTAACAATTTTGGACACGTAAGTTTTTAATTACATTATTTTCCCGTTTTAACTTTAAGTTAGTTTAAAATAATTCTATTATTAAAAGTTTGTATATAACTTTGTTTGTACAGATACAAAATAATGTTACCAAAAACGTTTTAACATATTAAGCGTCATATAGCTGAGTAGTATCCACCTAAATATCGCGTGACTCGATGAAGAAACACCCGAGTAATGTATAATCATATGAAATGTTAATGTATATTAAACATGTACACAACCGTTGTTGGTATATGGGCGTGTTTGTGAAATTGTCCGTTTATTTTCATCCTGCGCTGGCGAGCAGACGGCCGCCGCCCAAGCCAAGGATTCGCATATGGTAATAGTCCAACACGTTTTGTCAATGTTGTCGAACCACGCCATCCCACCGACCTCCCGACGGTCCGCTTTGCCTTCCGTCCATGCATCCGTGCGTCAGTGCATTGCACGCTTCCAACTATCATCTCTGATAGGGTTGCCACCCATGCTATGATATATTCTACCGTACTATATTTAAGTCGATTGTACTAAATATTTTAAATATTAAATATTAAGTAATATTGTACGCAAGATACTATATTTTCATCGCTAATTCAGATGACGCGACTTCAAGTGATCCCCTCCATAAAATCGCTTTATGAGCAGCGACTTAATTGGGGTTTATTGTTTTCTATATGAATAATGCGAGCAAAATAAAGTACGTAATCATTTAGTCTTAGTGAAAAATATATATTTTGTCTTTATTGTGGTAAGGCGATTTAAAAAAAAAAGCCACAAAAGGTGAGTCAGTGATAAGAAGTAACATGTGTTAAATTTTCTTTTTAAAGAAGAAGGTGGCAACCCTATTCTTTACCTTGATCGACTACCTTACTCTCTTGATTCCCGCTCTATTCATGCGAAAGTAGCGCCGTGATCACCACACTACACATGCCCTTCACTCACACACAACACCGTTTTTATCACACAAACATCACTGAACAACGCATTATCCACTCAATAATGACACCCGACACTTTTAATTCACGTACAACCATAAAACTTGTTTTAATGCTGTTCAATCAATATAATACTCACTACTGTTCACTTGTGTTTTCTATGTATGTCGTTTTGAATGATACGTTTATACTGTTTTGTGTTGCATGACCATGTATTATTGACATCAATGATGTGTAAAGTGTGTGTGTAAAATATCAGACGTTTTGATGTCTTAACACCTGACAAGTTTTGATAGGAAAAATCTTTGCTTTTTAAATTATAGTATATGATGTTTGAGACCGTAACGTCTAACGCTTATTAGACTTATTTTAATAATAGTATCTTTCTAGAACGTCCTATATAACTATGTCATAGTGTTTAATTTGATTCGGCGTGATATTTGTCACGCACGTCTGCGCTAGTGCGGGGCACATAAAACTGAAATACCCCGTACGATCTAGATAATTTCCGCGCCCATACAGAAAGTAGGTTTTAGGCTACAACCGATGTAAATGAAAATAAACAAACGAGTCGAACAAAAAGACCGAAAGTAAAGCTATGCAGTGTCTGACATAAAAACGCTTAACAATTATGTCACTGCGACCGCTTTTCGTCGCTAGACCGTCGATTGTAACGACTATCTGAACATTTTTCATTTCTTTTTATTCATCCGCTTCACTGAATCTACAAATTCGTGTTCATCAACTGTATCGCTCTACTTCCGGTGCGCTAAATTATATCGCGTTAAGAATATCATTTTATTACCGTATCTAATTCATATGATAACAGTTATAATGTTTGAAACATTTCGGCATCAGTATAGAAATAAATAAATAGGTTAATACATAGTAATTTCTAATAAACATTATGTGAATATTAAATGATAAACATTACGTTTTCAGACACTGAACTTTGGATAAACTATTAAGTTTGTGTTCTTGCGTTATTTGTTTTTGTCAGTTGCGTTCCAGTTTAGCTTTTTAAGTTTAGATTTATCTATATGACCTAAACAACTAATTCACATTAATTGTTCATTCTGACACAAGATATAATTAACAGAGAAAGTCGTGAATTATTTTATAATAGTTATTTGCGGTTTTTTGTGGAACTTCAACATGAAAATTCGTAAGAGAGTAATATTGTACGCCTCATTATTTCTTCTGCTGTCATTAAAATCTATAGAATACTGGCTGTCAAACGATATCTTGTATTTGTTAAACATTTTTAGTATACTTTAGGTTGTGAATTTGATTGTCTCAAGATAAACGTTCAGACTTAGGATACAGCAGCAGTAACTACTGACGCTGCTGTGACTAGCTAATATTTTGAACCTGATACTAATAAATTTGACTTTTCTTAAAGTGTCTATTCGCTTGTAAATTTGCATTTGTGTACCTTAAATCCGTCAGAAGTATAGCAAGGTATGGATGCTTATAACAAATTTTATGATAATGTTTTAAACCTATTTAGCTATTTTATGTGGCTTTACCACAATCGAACTCATAAAGTCTGAAACTGAACTACGTCCCGAAAGGCTTCATAAAATTTAGCTTCTAATAATCTATGTATCTATAACAACTGTATAAGTTCCTAAAACTTTAATGATAAAATCGAAAATAAAAAACTAAAACAAGTAATAAAAGTAAGTAATTGTAAACGCAGTACTCGGCCGGTGCGCGTTGGTGGCAACGCGTTAGAGAACAAGGAGAACGCTCGGCCGTGGGAGGAGTTCCGCGAGGAGTACGCGAGCGAGTCGGAGCGTGTGGCCGCGAAGCTCGCGCGCAAGGAGAGCCTCAACATCAAGCTGGCGTTGCGACCGGATCGCCAGGAGCTCATTAACAGGTAAGCGATATACTGTTAGAAGGTGCGTTGTGTATTGGTCGCGTGAATGCAGAAATACGCCAGGTTACTAAAGGGTCATACTGACTGAGTAAATGCAGCATGGGCCTACCTTCTACCGACTTGGAGCGGTCAGCATCCCGGTCTGATACGCAGTGGTTTTCGGGTTTGAAACTCTGAATGATGAATGTAGATTTCAGTTCTGTTACTGGGTTTTTGTGTATTCTATTTCGTCTTTATCAATATTCATGACAATCACGACACAGGAGAAAATCCTTGTGTGGGGCTATGATTGTAGAAAGCGTCGAACCTTGATGATATAAGATAGGATGACTAACAGCTCCGGTTAGCGTGTAGTATCTGCTTGAAAAAAGCTTTAGACCGGAGTCAATCACGCGAATTAGGAGTTAAGATAGGATAGGATAGATAAGGAGGAATTAGATACTTATATCCGCAGAAATGGATTTATATGCCAGTGAGTGTGATTATATAGATTTTTTAAATCAGTTATACAGAGAACAATATATTAAAAAAATACCACAAAAAAGACATAACCTAGAGGTTTTTAAATATAGTAATAATGGGTACAATTTAAAGTGTGATACAACTAGTAGCTGTGTGGTTCCAGTTGCTGAATAGTTTTGCAATTTTAAAAGTAAAACTTTGTACAACGTGATTCAACTGCGGCAGAACTACTGCCGTGTGTATTTGTGCCTCATAACAGCAATGTCAAGTGCTACTTTGTTCTGTTTGCTACAACTGTTTAACGCGCGCGGTAAAGATTTAGTTACACGACGCATCCAACTTAAAAATTATTGTGAGTATAAGCTCGTAAGTTGTAACGTCTCTGTTATCAATTTAGGTAGCTAAACTCACTCACTAAATAACTCACTCACCATCAGATCAACTGCATGCTAGTTTGCTAGTTTGCTAGGTATATTAAAAATAATTTGGAAAATAAAAAACTTTTAGAACAACGTAAAATCTGTTACATTTAAAAAATACATATAGTTCCATGTTACAATTGCTTTGCCATTTAAAGGTGGTAGTACTGTTTGTGATTCGATTAGGGCTGCACCAATAGTATTAGCTATACGAGCAGCATTTTCAAAATTGTTATTTAAAATAAATTATGATGTGAAAAAAGAAAAGAAAAATATTAAAATATAAGGGCCGATATATTTTGATAGATAGTCTTTTAAAACCATATTCTTCAGTTAAATATCTACAAAAATGTATTAATTATGTTATTTTTAAGTATTTAAATAATGGATCTAGTTATTTTAATAGAACATTAAACATTCAAAAGAACATTATAATATTTCAGTAGAACATGTGATAAAAGAAAACCTAAAACGATGATTCAATGATATCCTTGGAAACTCAAATATTTTAATTCTAGACACAAAAGAAGACAAACTTTTATGTTACATTTTTGAAACTTTGTTAATTTGTAACTCAAGGAATATATTATGCAGGAAACTTGAACAACAATTTACAATATAAATAAATTCTTTGTGAAGTTTCGTTGTAAAAATTAATGCGAACTTTCTTTAGGGCTTGAGTACTTACTCACAAATCTTTCTGTCTAAATGGAAAGCGGTTTTGTTGGTGGAGATGTACAAATATAGATATGAATGAGACCCGTATAAAAAAGGATTTTTAATTATGTACTTTGATCTTTGAAGACATTGTTGTCATGTTACTTTAGGAGACATCAACCTATACAAGAATTCAGTCTGAAATATTTTTACTTTACTGCGATGAAAGTGATTAACTGGATATTTCTGTACCGTTACAAAGTTTATTTTCGACAAAATGTGTACAAAAAGATGATTGCTTTTTGTTTTTTTTTGTTCCTGTAGATTCTTTCCTCTGCTGTTATTATTTCTTTTCATCACAAACAACATCCCTAACATTATAATAAAGCCAAACTATTGAATTCAATAAATAAGTTCAAGTTTGAACCTGAAAATGACACGGTCTCTACTGGGTTTAGTTTTAAAGGTATAGTTTCATGTAATAGTCTGTCAACCCCGCCCGTGATGTAATAGCGAAATCACCTCAAGACGTATAGCGGCCGCGTCGCCGGGCGACGACTACGATGCACGCCTGGGAGTGTTATTTTTGTTTGCATACTCGTCCATTGTCATTCTTTTATTTCTTCCTGTTTTTTGAGGCCCGCTCTTGGCACTGGCAATGTAGTGATTACTATTTGAGCTGATGACATTGTGACACATTGGTTGTTAAAAATCATGTAATATATAATAGATATTTACAGTGTGTAAACAACGCGCGTCCGCTGACGAATTCGTTGAAATCTGGAGCGTCGCTGTATCGTAAAGCGTGTTGTATCAACGACCTTCGTTAATTAATTAAATGTTGTCCGGATTGTGCGACTTGGGATTTGGCCAAAATTTTACGGTAATCGCACATTATGAAGATTCTTTCGGCGACTCATTTGCTGTGGCAAATTTTATGTCGCCGCTCGATAGCCAGCGCCCGCGCACAAGTGGAGCGAATATTCTTCATTGTCACCATTCTGAGCTGCCTCAGAGAGAAAGTTACGTCAGTGTAATTTATATTTTTTATCAACTGTGTACATAAGACGTTCAACAATACGTGATGTTAAAATTATGATTTGTTTGGTAGAAATATTCTGGTGGTACAGAGCGAACACGAGCGGCAGGAGTCGTGGGAAGCCATCGGTGCGCGGTTGATTCGCCGTCTGTCCATGCGGCCCACCGCCGAAGAACTCGTCGAGAGGAACATACTGAAAAGTAAGATACTCGTCACAAATACGTTTGAAGGTGGTAAAACTTTTTATGGTTAGACTCCGGAAGCACCACCGCCATACCTATTTCTGTCTTATAACAGTAGTATTTAGAAGTTTGTAGTGTGAAGTTTGTAGTTTGAAGGGTGTGGTAAGGTAGATATACTTATCCGAAGCGTTCTCACATAGTTCTTAGGGATAGAAACACATCTTTCGATAACCTCAGGTAAGGGCTGATCTAAACAGGGGTTAAACACAGATGTGCTTCAGAGGCCATTTATCATTAGGTTGACTGCATGTTAGTTTTCAACTTCCATATTATAAAAAATGAGAATTCTGTAATCAGATTATTCGCTCTTTTATTCACGGTGTTGTCATTACCCAGGTCAGTCCCCAGCCGAGGAAAAGAAGCAAAAAGAGGAGAAGAAGAGATACTTGCTACGCAAGCTCAGCTTCCGACCCACAGTTGACGAACTAAAGGAGAAGAAAATTATTCGATTTAGCGACTACATCGAAGTGACGCAGGTATGAAAAACATGACAATGTTATTGTTATTTGTAAATATTAGTGCATATTTATTTAACACGAAGAGTTTAAATTTAGCTACTGATGTGTAAGGCTAAATATTGAGTGCGGTCAGTCCTCAGGTGACTTAGTAACAAATTTTTATTTAGTCAGTTGAACAGCTGCTATACAGTAATATTTCAGCCTTGATAAAAATAGTGTTAAAAGCATCCTGTGATTTGTTCGAAGGGTGTGGTATGGGAAAGATAATATACGAAGCTGTTCAACTTAGTCCTCAGATATTATTCCTATTTGTGGTGGATTAATGATAGATGGCTTAGGCGGCAGTCGTCACTTACCATCTGGTAGACTGCATGATAGTTTGCTAAGTGTATGTATTAAAAAAAATGCTACATGGATTGAATTCAAATATACAATAATACAAGAAAACATAAGATATACCATAAAATGCGTTTTTGGATAAAACTGTACATTAAACATAAAATTGAGGTATTTTGTATTGTGCGGTTATTCATGCAAAGCAGCGATGTCTATAAGTATATTATATATATTTTTTTTTATTTGTAAAGGTGTGTGGACTGTAGTAATCACTTTTTTACTGTAAAGATAAATTAGTATTCATATAGTGTATTGACTGCTTAACAACAAGTAGATTGCATGGACGGCTCAACTTATTTGCTACGTTCTGCCCATATGACGGGAACACGGAAACCGCAAATGACCAGCAGTACTCAAAAAAGTTCACGCGCAAGCAGAATATGCCGATTTTGTTTACTCGTACCGACTACATACAGCATGCGAATACAAATGGTCATAATATTTTAACCCGCGAATACTGAAAACGCGAGTGCGTAAGCGTAAAATAAGGAGCTTTGAACGTATGTAAAACGTGTTGTGTTTGCAGGCGCACGACTACGACCGGCGCGCGGACAAGCCGTGGACGCGCCTGACGCCACGCGACAAGGCCGCCATCCGCCGAGAACTTAACGAGTTCAAGAGTTCGGAAATGGCGGTGCACGAGGAAAGCAAACACCTCACTAGGTAATTATATGTTTATACTATATCGTGAGGAAACCTACACACTTTAGAGTTCTTAAAAAGTTCTCAAAAGTGTGTGTGAAGTCTATCAATTTGCACTTGGCCAGTGCGGTGACCCGAGAAGACCCGTGCCCAGCTGTGGGACAATAATGGATTGACACATGATGATGATGTCATCATCATGTCATTGTCAATCCGTTTATAATACATAATTAAATGGTCTCCTATTACTGTGGTTTCCTTTCAAAGTGGGAGGGGCTCGGGTTACAGTCCACCGCACTGACCTGGTGCGATCTGGTAGACTCCACACATCTTTGAAAACTTTTTTAAAGTACTCCAACGTGTTAATTTCTTAACGATGTTTTCCTTCAGCAATATAAAATATAATTACGCTTATATTTGACAAATCAGAGATTGAGCCTTAGACCCCTCGGTTGAGAGATCGAGTTTCAACCGAATGAGGTTTTAGTTAGGTTGTCACAGTTTCGTATTTTATTATTATGTATGCATGTTTTGTAAGAATTTAAGTAGTAAGGTGTTCCACCAGTGATGCGCGAGGTATATAGGTAAGCTATGTAGTTGACGACTCGCGTGGCGGAGCGGTCACCATACCGGTCTGACACGTGGGTCCCGGGTTCGATCCTCGGCCAGACAGAAATCTGAATGATGAGTTTAGGTTTCTGTTCTGGTTCTGGGTAGCTAGAAATTTTTTATAATACATCTTGGTGGTATTTCTTAGGTAGGCTTCGTCCTCGCACATTACTTGTGATGTAAACGCTTACTTAAACGTCTGTAGCATTACCTTAATATGTTCCGTTGGTCCCCAGGTTCCACCGGCCATGACGGCCGGGCCTGCGCCCCGGGTGACGGGCCGGCGCCCGCCACTCGGCCCTCCTGTGATGTAACGTATTTATGTGGGCCCCCGGGGGCCCTCGACTCTTGTCGACTCGCACTTTCCGAGTTACGTTGTGTGAGCGTACCGTGTGTGCAATCTTGTTTTTTTTTTTTACCTATTGTAATTCGAGTACAATTTTTTTATGATTATGTAACTTTTACGTTAAGTACGCATATCCTAAGGCATACCTATACATTCTTTGAATTGACCTTCGCGAAAGGTTAGTGATACTGATTATAGTGGAGGAGTTTCTGAAGCTCCGCGTGATTACGAGTTGTTTTCAATTGTGACGTATCCATCTTAGAACGTTTGTAGACTTGTGATTTTTCTTATATTGCTAGCTTTAGCTGCGTAGTCATTAAGCTAGAGATTTTAATTGTTTATATCGTTTTTAATGTTTTACGGTCACAGTAGCGATTTGGTGATGAAAATTGTATTGGCGAAAACTTTCATTTTGCACGTGCTCGTAGATTGTAAATTAACAATACAGTCAGAAAATTACTTACACGTAAAATTAGCTTGTCTATACCCAGTTTGGAAATCGTAAATCTTTTGACAAAATCTAGCTGGAATTGTGTCGTCGGCTGTATCGTTTATGTGACACACATTTTATACTACAATGTCGCTATCTTATTATCTCACTCAGTCTATACGCTAGCAATGACTACGCCGATATAGATTTCAACTAGATATTGTCAAAATCTAAGCCTTTTACGAGCTACAACATTTACAGTTCTTTCATTTTTATGAAACAAAAAAAAAATTACGTGTGTTCTTGAAAGTGAAAAAAAAAATGGAAATTAAATTTTATTTTAAAATTTTCCAAAGATAGCACACATTTCGATGTAATACTTATTGACAGTTAGAATAAATTGAGTATTGCACAAATTCACTCATAAATTTATACAGTAAGTGTCAGAAATAAAAGGGTTAGTATTTTATATACGTATTGGTCGAAAACTATTTCCATACTTCATTTAAAATCACTCGTGTTAATACTTAGATTTAATGAACTCATGTTTCGTTGAACAATTACTATTAAATACGTACCAGGACTACTCGTAACTAATAATACTAAAGGGAGATTAGTAGTGAGATTATTTCTGACAGTATAATCAGTCCATTTCTATAATTCATGAGTACAGGGAGACAGTCAGTGATCGTAAATCATTATACATTCGCTGTTATTGTTATAAATCACAAATATGACAGATTTATGCAGAGCTGGGGCTGTTCGGATCTATCTCCCTATCTCGATTTGGTCTCGCCGGGACAGTAGCGATGTAAACTGCAAGAGAATGTGTCCGCAACCGCTAACAAGACAATTTATTAGATACGTGATAAGTGATTATTTTATGTTATCGATGTAATGCACGGGGCGAATGTGTAGACGGGACAGGCGAGACCGGTAGGCGAGATTAGCTCGGCGGGAACAACTTGTTAATCATCTTGTCACCATAGTTTAGGACTAACATAAGTAATTCAAGTTGAACGAAGTAACATAAAGGAATAAATATTAATGATTATATAGCTATATAAACCTGTAGCTGTTTAATAAATAGTACGCCTTTGAGATTACGTCATTATTTGGTATATAATACATTATGTTATTTATTACGAAAACATTAATTTTATTTACAAAACTAACATGTTAAAATGGAGAGCAATAATAATGCTGTAGTGATTTGTTTGAGTTTTATTGTGATGTGGACGTTTTAAAAATGTATGGCGAAAACGGTTAATTGTTTAATTTTTTTTATAAAATACCTTGAAAATTCGTCTTTAAGTAAGTAATAAGTAGTAGAATCGGTTTGATATCTAGATAGCATTTTATAAAACACCATTTTATTAGCAGTGCCATTTAATATCTGTCAAATTGATAAAAAAAAATCGAGACACTGTTTGTATTTTGCAATTTGTTGCCTTTGGGTCAATTTGAAAATTCAAACTTATAGTAGTGAGTTTGGCAGTTTTATACATCTATTATTATAACATATTGTTTTCCAGAATAACTTGACCGGACTACATTCGTATTATGCCGAGATATATTAATCACATTGCAGTTAACTTAATCTAAAGTTAATAATATGATGATGGTTACTCCTGAGACCATTCCATTGTATAAGTGGAAGCCAAAATGACGACTTATTTTTCTAAATGATTTTTGTTAGATTTGCAATTTAAAATGTATAGGTAAAATGTAGATGTTTATCGATATTATAATATAAGACATTCAGATTTCCAAAGATCTAAGGCTCAACTAAATTCTTTTAGCTAGCTTACTTATTGCCATTGAATTATGTATGTATATTGCGAATTCGACAGGTGTTTTTTTCATTTCAATAAATGGAAATATTAGTTGCGAACTCTTTAACCGACATCACTTAGTGTGTACATACTTAATTACCATAAAATGTGATAAGACTTCTTTGTGTTGTAGTATTTTTGTAACTTTAGTACATTTTCTTTCGTGTAAATTTTGTCAAGTTTATACAATGCTAAATGGTGCTGGCAGTTAGCATTAGCATTATTACGATTTTTATCAGTTTTTCGGTATAATGTAATATTTTTCTAAGGACTACCAAGTTCACAATAATATGTAACATTTTGCTAGGTATTATAAGTTAACATGCTACCTATCTACACGATAGTTTTATTAATAAGTAAAAATATAATTTTTAAAATATTAAATTTGGCTTGTATTTTAATACAAAATCTTAACCATGTTATTAAGTCGAAATTTAATTCATTTTTACACAGTAACTAGATAGTTGATGTGTTTTTCCGAAAATATTCTATTTAAATCTGTATATAATTTTATTATGATGTAAATTGTGGAATCTCTTTTACTTCCAATTATGTCGCGCGTATGTTTTGTGCTATTAGGACTTACAATTGCTATCTTCAGTAATCCATTTACTGTTGCTTTTATTTTTAATATCGTGTAAATTATTAATGACATGTTGTAATAAGTATATAATGATAGCCATAAAATATTTGTTTTATATAACATAAGTTTGTAAATACTATGATTATACATTAAGTTTTATACTTTATTGTTTTTGTTTTGTCTCCTTACCCCTTTCCTAAAGTGACGAGATAAGAAAGACACAATAGACATTTTTTTTCTAATTTTATCCTCTAGTTCATTATTTGACACGGCAATATTATGTGTTTCCTCTATGAAATTATGTTAATTCAAATAATGATCATCAATAGACGAATCAATCGATGAAGCTTTGACCCGTGATGCTGGGGTCGCAAAGACTTTCGATGGTGCATGTTATGGTCGTGCGAGTAGTCGAAGAGAAAGTTAACTGTAGTCCGTGCCCGTTACCGGCGCCGCGCTCACTCCGCGGCCCGCGCGCGTCCGGACAGCACGTCGCGCTTTACGCTCCGGAATATAACACTTTGACTTCGAACACAATGTTTACACTATTGATCCGAAGATAACAGAAAGCGATAGTGGTTCATAGGAGTGCATTGACGATTCAGTGATCGATGAACGGCGAATGACAGTTCAATAAGCTTACGGAGGGTCAGTGAAGTGCGACCGTTACGAGGGGTAGCGATGACGTTTTCTGGAAGCATGAAGGAGAGCAAACCGCGTAACGTGAAGGAGTCCTGGGAGTCTGAGGTGAGATATTCGCATCTGTTCGTTCTTCGGGTTGTTAATTAATTTATCTGGCACGAAACTGATTCATCGTTAACATTGAATGGAGAAATTATTGAATAGAACCGACTCATTAATTCGCTTGTCAGCTAAATATCTGAATAAATTAACATATTTTTGTGCATATTAACTCCTTGCATATACTTATTACTAGTAACAGATTTTATCTATACGTTTGTGTATCATTATATTACATTAACAGTATTTTCATATATACAGAAAAACAACAAAAGTTAAGCAAGAAGACTCGCAAAAAGCAAATCCTAGAAATTCAGAAAATACCTCCGATTTACTCTGTACAATTTATTTGCACAACAAATTTAGACTATTTTAAGTTTAATAAAATATATTGTATTAAACTGAATAAGTTTTAACTATTTACAAATGGACAGGAAATACTGCCTTTTAAAATTGCAAATTGACGGTAGATTTGTTTTACGTAACATATTCAAAAGAGAAGTAGGGTACAACGTTTAAAGAACTTAAGGTTAGTCCATGTCCTAATGTATCCTTAATGCGTTGTCACCTTTTACTTGGCATACTACAGTACCATAGACATTCATATCAAACCCTTAGAGCGAGGTTTAAAATATTATAAAATATAGCTACCTTCCTTTTCGTTACAGGTACGCATAAAATGTGATAGATAAATTAAACATATATTAAGGTCAGGTATCGAGTTTATAAAAAGCATTATACATTCAGCCCCACTTCACCTATTTAAGTTTTAAACGACGTTATGACATAATTAAAAGTGAGAGGTCCCCAATGTTCTTACCTATCTAATTATTTCAAATAAATTTACGCATGTCCACAAACAATGATATTCATTTTCACAGTGATCTCTTAACTTATCTAATTGTTTTGTTCATTATTGCGTTAGTTAGTGTGTTCTCTTTATTTATTATATCCAGAAAAGTAGATAAACCAAATGATGTTTTGTACCAATTTGAGTGAAACGTACTCTTTTTTACGTCCGTGTTTTTGTTTCATTTTATTAGTTATTGTCATTTTAAGACAGGATTACACTAACCGAAAAACAAACACGTAGCCGGACATTATAAAAAGTTCACAACGTCGGTCCTTGAACTAACCGTCAGTCATTATAACAAGCACACATGCGGACTTAAGCTGTTATTAATAAAAGTCCACTGGGCAGTATTATCAATACCAAAACCAGTTACTATAAGCTTTTGACCAGGAAGTTTTGTAACGCGTGATATGAAATTTAAGGTGTTAATAATATGTTTTACCTTTATCTTTGGTTGATAAATTGGTAATTAAATATTTTTATATACTTTATTGCTATATTAGTCGATATTGGAATGTATAGGTACATTCCAAATTCAGGATTTGGAATAATTTACACGAAATGTACGAATTTAAACTTTTTACATTAAATATTTGAATGCATAAGATTAACATTTACATCAGCATCATCAGCTTAAAACTTCAGTTTGTTTACTTAAAATTACCTATTTCAGTTTTTCATCATCCAGGTGATACCATTCCAGTCAAAGGTAGTAAATATATGAGCAATGAGTTTATTCCTCTTATAATTGCTCTCTCTCTCTCCCTCTTTGACGATCCGCGTGGCGGAACGGTCACGATACTGGTCTGCCACGCAGTGGGTCCCGGGTTCAATCCCCGGCCAGACAGACATCTGAATGATGAGTTTAGATTTCT
>MOOZ01001468.1:111827-123703 GCA_002930495.1 Cecropterus lyciades | reverse complement strand
TATTGACGATTATGTTTGTAAGATTGATTTGATATTTATATTATTTGTTATTATAATTGGTATGAATTGCATGATGTTGGTATGTGTTTATTTAATAGTATAAAATTAGCTATTTGAAATCATTTAAAATCAAATTATGATATTTGCATGCCTTGAAGGTAGAATAAGAGGAAATGTAACTAATTTATTAGACCGCTATGTACCTTATTTATATGCAAATAAAGATTATTCTATTCTATTCTATTCTATTACTACAAATGAACATTACATACGTCCACGAGTGGAGCCAATCTAATAAGTTGATGTTAAACTTTACAAAGTGCTCGGTTATATCGTTTACGCGTGCCCATAAACCGGTGGTTTACAAGTACCGTTTAGGTGAACATGTCTTGGAAAGAAGAAATTCAGTAAAAGACTTAGGTCATAATGCACAGCAATCTTAGCTTCGCAGATCACATTACTGCCATAACAAAAAAAGCTTAAAAATCACTTGGATTTGTTTACGACAAATAAAAGATCTTGAAAGTGTCGCTTTGATGAGAATTTTGTATAACAGCTTCGTCAGAAATATGTTAGAAAGCAACGCAGTTATCTGGAGTCCGCATGAGGCAAAATATAAAACCATGTTGGAGAGACTCCAAAAAAAATTTTTAAGGCTGCCATATTTACGGTAGTATGGCTACTTCGTAGGGTATCCTTATTGGTATCCTAGTATGTTCCTACTCGGAATGCTAGGGTACGATTCCCTCGAGGTTAGATGGAATCTGTCCATTATTGAATATTTTTACCAATTAATTAAGGGTAGTTTATGTAATCCCACAGTGCTAGCTTTTATATCGCTGAATGTCCCTAATAAGTATATTAGGGAAAGTAGACAAAAGTTATTTATTTAGGGTACCAGGTTGTAGATTAATATTGATGAGTGTATCGCCTCTTGTTCACGCGCTTACCTTGCTTTATGGTGTACTAGCTAGTGACATAACTTTAGATTATTTTTTTTCAACGCCTGCTGTATTTCGCAGAACAGCCGGTGAGTACGTACAGTCAATTGTTCTATCAATATAATTGTCTGCTAAATAACCGCTTTAGATTTTTATCTGTTATGTTTGTTTAGCTGTTAATGTAGAAATAAATAAATAAACAAATAAATATTCGCCTAATTCCTGCGTGGCCACTAGTAGGAAGTAGGTGAAAGTCATTATTATTATGCGCTTATCGTCCATGTTATTTATTCTTTGCACATCATTTATTATACACATGCGCGGACCCGACCATGTTTTATAACTTTTTACCCTTTTTACCCAGCTAAGAAATGTTTTTTTTTTTCATTTCTCATAATAGGTATATAATTCTTTTATTTTTATCTTTTTAGCTAGCAAAGCCAAATCCCTCACTAAAACGTCTCGCGTTAATAATGATCAAGATATTGGTTTAAGATATATGATACATTTACTGGGTACATAAAAAGTGTATTTCGAACTTTCCAAAATAAATTCCGTTTCCTTTAATTTTTTAAATTCCGTAGAATTAATTAATAACAATTCAGTAAAATTATTTGGTTTTTTAATCATTTCCACAACTCTTGGTTGAGACCTCGAGCGAGAGGGGGGAATATTAATAACCGAAAATTTTGTACTGTCCCTACTCAAATTACAATCTTGCATTACTCTCTTTTGCCCTCGCGTCATCACATTCATAACTTTCTCATTTATACCTTTTAGATCTTCTGACGTCATACAAATGCGCGACAATGCGTCTGCAGCCACATTGTTGCTTCCTCTCAAATATTTCACCACAAAGTTATATTCTTCTGCTGTAGCTTCAGCTGTAGTCGAAATTTTGTTAATCGACTAGATGGATCTTTCATACCGAATAAATAAACTAACGGCCGATGGTTGGTCTGTATTTTAAACCGTCTGCCGTATAAATAAGGTCGGAAATACTTTACACTCCATACTATCGCTAAAAGCTCTTTTTCGATAGTAGGATAATTCATTTCCGCCTTATTTAAACTACGACTGTCATAAGCTGGTTTGAAGCGTCCGTCTGCAATATAAATTCGTTAGCCTCTGAAAAATTTGGAAACTGAAGGACGGGGGGTTGCATTAAACATGATTTAAAAAAAATTAACGAATTCTCAGGCCTCTGTCCAAGCAAATATTGCGTTCTTACAACTCAATTTATTCAATGGATACGCTTTTTCGGCAAAATTAGGGATAAACTTGCGAAAATAATTGGCGTTTCGTCTGTGTTTTTTGGTCGCGGATAATTTTCTAGGACTTTGGTTTTTTCCGGATCTGGCTGGATCCCATTCTCAGATAGGATATGTCTTAAATACAAAATTTGCTTTTTTAAAAAGTGACACTTAACGGGATTTAACTTTAAGTTGACTTTACGCAACCTACTGAACACATCTAATAAATTTTTATTGTGAGCAGACAGTGACCTACCGAACACGACCAGATCGTCCTGGTACAACAAACATTGCTCATAATTTAAGCCAGATATCGCCACAGTCATCATCCTTGAAAAGACGCTTGGACTGGTCTTTAGCCCCATTGGCAATCGCGTCATTTGATATTGATTTTTGTAAGTTGTGAAGGCTGTATACGGTCTACTCGATTTCTCTAAATTAAGTTGGTAAAACCGCTGATACAAGTCAAGAAGGTAGGTTTTTAAAATCTTTAATTCCTCAAAAATACTAAGCAGACTTTCTGCCATAACGCTACCATAGTTAATAAAGTTTATATATACATATAATATAATGTCTCTATACTACTATTTCTTACGAATAATACATTATACACTACACAACTCACATTACACTCACTTGTACCCTTCACTTACGCGAGGTGTGATGCTCTCCCATCAGACCGGTGAGTTACTCTGGTGTTTCATCTGCAGCACGCCTGCCTGCGCTCGACGCTCTATCTTCTTGTTCACACACTACACAGTGTATCTCGCGGTGGTTGGCGCAATAGCCAGGCCCAATACTATCAATGTCCAAAGAAAGTAGGACGAGATGTTAACGACGTGTACCACAATAGTCTCCGAATGTTGGTCCACCTTATTCACGTAACCCAACTGTGTGATAACGTCCTCGTGGCTGGTATGTGCTGGAGTGCACGAGGATAACTCATGGCATTGATTGATTTTAAACGATTAACAAAACGTGCGCGGCGAACTTGACACCTTTGCGTCGCCGACGCGGCGGTCCGACATAAATGGCAGGGTCGCCATATACTGGTAGGTGACAGGGAGATGAGTGAAACGATTGAAGCCTCAAGTAACACTGATTTATTGGTAATCAATGATTACAGTTACATACATACATTACGATACAGATGTAGGTACATACTTAATATTGAAAGTATGGACATACATTTAGCATACACTACATCATCGCTGCGTTGCGCACTTGGCCCAACGCGCTACCGCGCGTTTTTATGAAAGAAATAGTGGAGCTTTTTGTTCAAACATACTTCAAAACAGTGGCGTTGATAACTGTTTTTACCATTATTCTCTGTATCATTTTATAACCGTCTTCGGATGAATCTCCTTTATAACTGCGTTTGTAAAATTTGTAATATTTGGACATTTAGAGCCGAACAAATTCCGAGCTGTGGTGATCAAAGGGACAACGGCGCCGCTGACGGTGTGGGGCGCGCGTCGCGGGCCGGCCGCTGCCGCCGCCGCGCTGCTGTATGCGGTGCTACACTACGGGCTCGGCTACGAAGCCGTGCTGGAGCGACGGCCCTTCGACGACTGTACCGCGAACAAGTCAGCGTAAGCCACACTCGGACGGCCTCCCCGAGCATCGCACTCGACTGCGGCTTCTTACAGGGTTATTTTCTTGCTTAGGTTTTCGGTGGCCCCAGTGGCGGTGAGGTGCGGCACCGACGAGGCCGCGCTGAGCGCGCCGCTGCTGGCGCGCGCGGCGGGCGCGTGCGCTCAGCGCAGCGTACTGCTGTCAGCGAGCGATGCGCAACACTGCCACTTTATGACGCTCAATCAATTTAATGAATTCTTTCCAGGATTATTTACTTATTGGTGAGCATAAAAAATAATAGATAAAATTTATAAATGTCAGACAAAAACCGGATTTTCTTACTTGAATGCGCTAATATAAAAATTAATTTTGAATTGCGTCAAATCAATCATTTGTGCGTTATAAGAAAGCTTGTAAGTTGAAAAAATAATATTATTAATGTGTCAGTACAATAATTAATAAGATGATATTCTCGAAATTACCGAAGCTGATGCAACGGTATGTGATAGTTATAGGCTACATTTCACCCCTGTTTCAAAACATAAAATCAGTAAATGCAAATAAAGGCACCAGACACATTTAATTTCAAGCACGTAAAATATATTTCAGCGATGTAAGAACCGTGCCTTGCACGTCGCCCGGGGTCACTGGCGCGCCACCCACCGTCGTGCTCATCGCCGCTGAAAACCAGGGGACCGATACACTGGACCAATTCCTTTGCAATATTAGTACTATTTCGCTCGCAATCGTTTACTTCAATAATACTTCGTGTTTTCATGACACACTTCAAAGGTTATATGAAGATGCCAGAAATTTATCTTTTCTCTTTCTGAGTCAAGACTTGTTGATGTACCGACCCGAAGCGATTACGGTGAAATTATACAATGATACTAACGAAGAAACCGCCAAACGATTTAATTTCATTCTCGACACAAATCGTGCTTTTTATGTGGGATTCGATCGTATCATGTATACATATGCATTTCAAATTGCAGATACAGTTGTAAAGTTTCGTCCTCAACTGAAAGACTTAAAAGATGTTTTAAGTGGCAACTCGCTAAATAGTACATTTGATATCGAAGCTGCTGCCTGTAATTGGGCATTAAATAATAGTTATTCTTTCGAATCGTGGATTTCTTCAAACCAGGAATATATATTGTATGTATATTTGTGTAGCAATGACCCTCTTAATGTTGAATATGAAAAAACACTTTCATACGTAAAGAATATGAGCAAGCCAGAATACAAATTTAAAATAGTTTATCTTACCGTCGATTGTAATAGTGATTCTTATATGTACAATAAACTACTTAAAATCCTACAAAATCCCCGCAACAGTAGCCACATTATGGGTGTGATAGCATGGAGTTCAAGTGCAGAAAGCCCAGCAATCGCAAAACTGGCCAACGATAACCATGTGCCTCTCGCACTGGTCGGCCCAGTCGCGGCGGACGTTGAAGTCCGCTCCGGTACTATCACAGCTGCGGTCAATGGAGAACTCGAGGATCTCGCAAATGTATATCGCAGATTCCTTAAAGAATGCAATTGGTCACGCTTGATTATTCTCTCTGATGAATCTTCTTATGCGAGTTCTTTTAAAAAATATTTACTCAAAGCGGGTGGCATCGTTCAAATCGAAATAACTCTAACCCCCGAAACGATAACGAATACTTTGAAATCTCTTGAAAAATACGATGCCCGAATATTTATAGTAAATACGAACTCGATGATCGCCACGAAAATTCTCTTATCTGCATCACAATTAAACTTAACGCCGACGAAAGGCTACGTGTGGATAGTGCGCGAGTGGAGTCCGGTAGAAGAGATCGTGCCGACCATAGATCACTTCTCAGTGAGTTGGGCGTGGCGCGGCGCCGGCGAGCACGTGGGCGGGCTCGCGGAGTTGCGCGAGGGACTGCACACGCTGTGGCCGCAGCGAGCCTGGCCGGCACTGGCCGTGCCTCTAGTGGACGCGATGCTTCTGCTGTACCACAGTTTCGCTAAATTTAACATACTATACTCTTCGAACCCTTATGTTATGCTACACAGAGGATACGCTATGTAAGTACACTTTTAAAACACACTCTACACTTTAATTCCTTTCTACTTTTTAATTCCAGTCTGACACAGTTTCCTTCTCACACAAAAGGATATATAGACAATCACGCATACTGAAAATAGATAGCTCTCTTGGTATCTACAGGGAATAAGGATTATTTTCGTGACATACCGGTATAGTGACCACTTCACCACATCGTTAGTTTATGTACTTTTGTCTTGGTTCGAGTCTGTAATTATTTTATACAACCTAAGTTTTCATTTGCAGAAAATTTTCAGAACTCTATGAAAAAATAAACGTGAAAGGCGTGGCGAGAGATTTAAGTATCAAGAACAGTTTTGTAGAAAATACGCTGGTATATGTAGAGCAATGGAACGGTACCAAACGAACTATCCTCGCTACCTGGGATTTGAAAGGCCAAGCTATCAAGGAACGAAACGAGACTGTATGTACACTCAGGGTGCTAGATCGCCCATCGTGCTTATTACGCCATGATGATGATTCTTTCGTACAAAAATGTTACGATCCACTTCTGTATACGACCATCGCGATATTCATTTTATTACCTGGCGTATTTTTAATGGCACGACGAGCACGACTGAAGCGTTTAAAACGCCGTGACCTTAAAATGTTAGCAAATCTATTTGAGAACAAACAATCTAATTTAATCGTCCACCCAGATTCACTCCATATACATAAAGAAATTGGTACAGGTCACTTCGGGCGCGTTTATTTAGCTACTCTGCGAAGACGTCGACGACGATCGCATGAAAAGTCAATCCTCGTAGCAGCAAAGGCACTACAAAATGACTCCGACAAAAGAGCATACTTACAAGAGGCTCGCATTCTTGAAATCCTAAATCATAAAAATATTGTTAAATTTGTTGGTATATGCGTCGCAAACGGATGGCGATACATATTGATGGAGTATGCACTATATGGTGATCTACATTTTTACTTGAAATCGCGACGTCATTTGGCTGAGCAAAGACATTTCGGAACAGGCGACGAAAGTGAAGCCATACACGTTTCTACCGAGGCACTGACGCGTCTAGCGGGCGAGGCGACTGCAGCCCTGGAGTACCTCGCGCAGCAGGGGCTGGTGCACCGCGATGTGCGCGCCGCCAACTGTTTGGTGACCGAGCAGAGAACACTCAAGCTGGCAGACTTTGGAATGGCACGTAAATTATGCCACGATCAGCAAGAGTACACAACAATACGTCAAGCGCTATTTCCTGTGTTATGGATGGCTCCCGAAAGTTTAATCTATGGAACGTTCTCAACATCGTCAGATGTATGGGCACTAGGAATGCTCTTCTTTGAATTGGCGACACTAGGCCGGCGCCCATACGGCGACTGGTCGCCGCAGCGGGTGCTGGAGTTCGTGCGCTTGGGTGGCCGTCCGTCTTTGCCTCCGGACATGTGGTCACAAACGTATGTCAATTCTTTTATTCTATATAATAAAAATGGTAGATATTTGATAATTATAAGTTTACAACTGCTAATTTAATCGCTCACAAACCTATAAATGTGACACAAAAAGATCTGAAACAATTTACGATTAAATATAAATAGTTAACTTGCGCAGTGTTCATATTGT
Organism: Cecropterus lyciades; assembly: GCA_002930495.1. Taxonomy (NCBI): domain Eukaryota; kingdom Metazoa; phylum Arthropoda; class Insecta; order Lepidoptera; family Hesperiidae; genus Cecropterus; species Cecropterus lyciades. The sequence goes on along the minus strand of MOOZ01001468.1, from coordinate 116,275 downwards.
ATTATTCATTTAAGCACATGAAGGTTACGCGTTGCAGGCGCTCGTTGCTGATGGCGTGCTGGCAGCAGGAGCCGGCGGCGCGGCCCGGCGCGGCCGAGCTGGCGCGCTTCCTGGCCCGCGAGCCGCGCGCCGTGCGCCCCGCGCTGCTGCCCGCCCCGGACCCCACCACCTCCGCCACTCCCGAGGCCCTGACACGCAGTGTCCACTGGAACAGCATCGCTCATTTCTGATATTTGAACCAAACTGCTTTTTGGTGTAAAAGAAATTGTTATGAAAACTTTTAAAAGTTTATTAAGTAATAACATTAATGACTATTGTTTTACCGGCTTATTAATTGTATCGGATCATGTTCTCGGACAAGATTTTTGAACAATAAACGCGACTAAGATGAAAGACTGGGTAATACGGACGCTTGGAAGTCAAAATATTACTTGAATAGGGTGTGCAGAATCTCTTATTGTAATAGTATATGAATGCTTCTCTTTTTGATATGTTTTACGAATGTTTTACTATTACGAATACGAAATAAGTTTACGATTTCATAGTTTTAAGTCGATATAAGGAATAAGTTTACGCATGACTGCCGATAGATAGCGCTAGGAGTAGCGATTTTAAGAATTAATTTATAAATCAGACGAACTTACCTTAAGTGATGTCTGATGTTAATTTTATGAACGCTTCGTCCTTCAGACAATTATATTATTTAGTATTCGTGCTCCACGAACCTGGTGCCGCGTTTTAGATCCTCCAAAAAAAACAAAAATGCAGACAGCGATAGTCTAGACAGTCTGTGGTAGCAGTCTATCCTATCTGTGATCGATTGACAATGTCACTTTCTTAAGAGCAATAGTCTAGTATTGCCATTATATGGGTGTGGAAGTTCAGGAGTGTCAACGAGTCTTTGGGGTGGGTAATTGTCTGAAGGACGAAGCTCGTAAAGTTTTTTTGCGCGACTACCACAGTGGTAGTCGCTTAAGGGTCAGAAAACTACATAAGCTACTTTTTATCTCGGAAAAATGCACGGGTGCGGGAAACATGTATTTAAAAAGAATAAAATAGAGATTATTAAAGGTATAAAATTTCGGTTAATGTATGTCACGTTACATTTCTTTTAAACGCGGGTGAAACCGCGGGCTCAGCTAGTTAAACATAAACGCTTTCTACACTCATAGCCCCAAAGACGAATACACAAACACCCAGACCCAGAACAGAATTCTAAACTCATCATTCAGATATCTGTCTAGCTGGGTATCGAACCCGGGACACACTACGTGTCAGACCGATACGGTGATCGCTCCGCCACGTAGGTCGTCTGTAACAAGTTTAAGTAGGAAACACTTTAACTTTATAATCATGATCTAGGAAGCACTGCTTTTATTACCCCACTGCGTCAAAGAGAGGGTATTGTTTTCACATATCATCCTGAATTGGTCTCAAAAATATTAGTATATATTTAGGGTACACACATAGTTTTATTTTCCCTGCTTTTGAATCCTAAATATATAATGATTACTTCTTAATAATCTATTGATAGTTATTTATTTTCTATACGTTGGTTAGTAAGTATTGTTATAAATTGTTTTTTGTTTCCATTCGTTAGTAATTATATTGTGATTTAATTATTTTTCCTATCTTTTTTCATCTTTTTTATAAAAGTGGGGACTTCACTATTTTCGAAAACAATGTACGTGTTTTTTTATTTATTTTTATTTTAAATATGTTTTTTTTACTAAAGTCTCTTACCTGTGAACATTTCAACTGTCTGCCTGTCACGGTTCGTGAGATACAGCCTGATGGTGATGGTGACAAACTGATGGCCAGTGGAGTAATAGGGTTCCGTTTTTACCCTTTGGGTACAGAACCTTAAAAATTGAGGCCATCAAATTTAAGTCAATTAGACCACTGGAATTCAAATATTTGGATATATATTAAATTATCAAACTGCAATAGGTAAACGAACACCATGCAGTCCCTACCCCGCTACCTGACATTTAAGTGCCAATACTTTTGCCTCTATTTTTTATTAATTGAAAAGAATGCCCACCACCAGGTGATGATGCAATCTGTGTAGTTGCCTGTCAGTCTGTGTTGTCTTTAGTTCTGTTCTATCTTTAACTCCGTAGAGTATTATAAGTAAAATACAAATAGTGTCAATTTTAAACATTATTTAAGTATTAGATACGTACTTTTAGTAAAGAATTCATACGCTAAGGGTTTAACTTGAAGGACTTGATGAATTGGAATGTGAAGAAATTAAGAAGTCTCAAAACTACAAGTGATAGTGATTATGAAATTCCAAATTCAATTAGATAAGGAAAATATTAAAATTCAGAACAAAGTATTTAACTAAGTAATTTATAATAGGCTAAGTCTAGAATCTAATAATCTGATAAAATATATTATATAGTTAAATATTATAGAAGCTAAAGAGAAGATGGAAATTCTTACACAAATACATATTAGTAACAAAAATTAAGATATTGAAAAATAAAATATATAGGTATTAGCAGACCGGTGCCCACATCGTTCGGCATTAAAAAAAATTGTGGTCCTTAGTACCAAATGTTAGGGTTTATTACCCAACTGCCAAAAGGAGGGTCATGTTTTTACCGCGTATGTATATATGTACCTATTTGCATGTCAATATTGAAATGATTGTGACTAATTATGTTTATTTTAATTGTTCAATACTTCTTTGTATACAATATTTTTGATGTAGTGTTATTATCTGGCAGCAAAATGATTTGTTTATCTGCATATCCAACCGAGATATACCAACATATATCAGACAGGAACTAATAGATAATTGTCTTGTAGACGCCGTCTATTGAATACATATTCAATCCAGTCAACAGTTAACCTTAACTGTAATTACAGCACATCTGGAAGCACTGGTGCCAGCTGGGGAGCGTAGTTGGGTCTGCTTGGGCAAAAAAATCAATAAATCATAATATCGATATTTTTTTAGAAAACAATCGATGTAAATCAGCGATATATTTTTCTGCGATATATCCACTCTTTATAATTATTTTCGAATATCAAAATATTTTTTAAAGCTAAGCTGTCTACTCACGTGTCATCATGTAATGGATCAATCCGATCTCATAAATTTAGAAAAAGAGTAGGTAGGCTGTATGGGTTTAGAATTTATGTACCTTGAATACTTTTAAATATTTAATTTATTGTACTTTGAATAATAAAACTGATGTCAAAACAAACAGCAAGATGTGTTTACTTTCAAGTTTCGAATATTTTAACAATGTTTAGATAATCGCTTATTGAGCAAAATTATCGATATACCAACATATCGATATTTTTAGTTAATATATATCGTCGTTTAAGTTCTAGCACCGCGTAAGTCATTTTTTGGCGGTAATGAAATTTTGAAAATCATCGTCATTGGAATCGAAATACGCGTCGTTTTGTCCAAACAGAATCAAGGTACGGCACAATAATACCTTTAAATTATGGAAAGATATAAGTACAAACTGAAACTTTAGTTGCGTCTATATAAAATTAATCGGTTTTTGTCTCTCCAAAAAAAATTCCAAAAATGACTTACGCGGTGCTATAACTTAAACGACGATATCGATACATTTGAAAAATATTGATACGATATATATCGATAGTTTATTTTTCACATTTGCCCATCCACAGACCTAACGCAATATCAAACGGGTCTCCGCAAATTTTACCAGCACCTCTTTTTGTCTGTATGATTTTCTTATTTCGTGCAGGCATCTATGAAAATTAAGAGTCAGAATCAATAAAATGTTACGTTAAGTAACATAATTAAATAATTTAAAACAAATAGCTACCTTGAAATCAAATTAAAATAATTAGTTGTACTAACATAATAACGTGCAATTAAATTAAGTTTCATTGTTATACTTACATTATTACTACTCTTTATTACTTTACTATTATTATTACTCTTTTATTTTTTCAAAGGTTTTAACCCTATATGTACACAAAATCAACACAATTAAGCAATACTACCACAAACCGAGTTCAAATAAATGTAAACATGACAAATCGAAGCAGTGCTTCATGATGCAGTGTAATTACAGTACTGTGTTTTCAACTTTTTTACTGTATACTGTAATGGTTTCTTACAGTGTACAATTTCAAAATTTTATTTTGAAATTTGATCGAGGAATGACTTGTTTTTTTTTTGGTCGTCAAATTACAAAAGCAGCTGAGAAAGTTGTCAAGTAGATGACGTTGTTTTTTCGTCAACCAAACTTTTCCTTTAAAGTTCTTTAAAAAGTCATTGACTGTAATTTTGTACAAAATACAGTAGATTTAAGTAGGGAATACTGTAATTTTAAAATCACAATCTGGAAGCACTAGCTCTTAGTGTAGGACTAGGACTCCTACGATAATATATATAGTAAAAATAAAAAGTCCGAAATCACATTCTGCTAAGCACGATAATCTTTATTTAG
>MOOZ01001468.1:52058-66948 GCA_002930495.1 Cecropterus lyciades | reverse complement strand
GCCTCAACTGCTCTGCTCCTTGGAGTTAGAGTACTTTACTTTCACCCCCTCCCTCTCCCTTTTCTTCTCCTGACACATGACACTCACTTACACTCACGCACACACACACACATACACACATATTTTCTCCTTCTTTCCAACCACATACCTGCTGAGCCTCAACTTGTTGATCTGCTCCTTGGAGTCGGCGTACTTCACTTCCACCTCCTCCCTCTCTCGTTTCTTCTCCTCCTCTTCGCCAGCCGACGATGAAGAGCTGGTGGAACTGCGACGACCTGCAATTTTTAGATTGCATCAAAAGGAGGGTAACAATTTTCCTTTTTTTATTTTTGTTATACAAAATATCTGCACTCTAGGATCTTTCCTGGATGCTATGCAAACACTCAGACCTAGAACAGAAATCTAAATTCTCTCAATCTGATAATAAAGCTATATAATATCTCTTAGGTTTTAGGAATATATTACCTTGTGATTTGGCATCATCCGAGTCTGAGCCGGAATCATCTGAGTAGATATCAGAGGCCTTCAATTTAACGCTCTGTTTGCTGGTACCACCTATTATTTCTGCGTCTGCATCCTATCAAATAAACATATAACAATTAATACTTATAACTATATACAATAACACTAATATTAATAATAACATTTTTTGTGTCCTTTTAGGATTATTTGCATTGATTAGAGATTTTTATTTATAAGATCGAAGATGCACTGGAGCATGTAGTTTAACTGATGGTGAGTGGTCACTGCCATCCGTGGACATCTGTAAGCCTCATTACTACATACCTCTAAAACCTTCTAGGTGTAATGACTCACATTGTCCAACATACCGTTTAGTAAGTACGCACCACTTAAGATGCAGGGCAGACAGCGGATATTTCGGAACTACCTAGATTTCCTTACTAGACACTTTTACAACCTTCTAGAAGCAGGTGCAATTCGCATCGTTCCGCTTATAAGACTTATCCCGCTTACTTCTCTGCATTACCTAGGAAGAAATATCGTCGGATCACGTGATAATCACGTAATCCATGTGTCACGCCGACCGCGTCTAGAAGCTTCTAGATGGTTACGACTCACATTGTTCCGCTTATCGCTCTGTTATCCCCCTTACCTCTCTGTTAACACGTATCATATTCTAGCTATTATTGAACATGATAATCACGTGATTCACGTGTCGCGCCAACCGCCGCCGAATCATCCTGCTCGTGCGTCCGCCGCTCGGTTCTCCGCCGTAGAATGAAGTGCTGAAGGATCATGCTTTAATCCGGTCAACCTCACCACCAACGCCCCCTAGAACGTTCCGTCCGCCGCTCGGTTCTCCGCCGTCGAACGAATTGGTGTTTCGATCCGGTCAAGCTCACCAGCAACGCCCCCTAGAACGTTGGGACTCACGTCGTCCTGCTTGTCGGTCTGCAGCTCGGCGCGGCGGCGCTGCTTGTGCTCGACGCGCGTGGCGCGCGCGTCCCGCTGCGCGCGCAGCGCCGCCATCGCGTTCAGGCGGCGGTCGTCCACGTTGCGTTTACGCTCCGTTTTCGCACCGAACAGAGGTGACGCGGAGCGCTCCGCTGAACGATCTGGGGGAACGGTCGTTTTGAATATTGACTTACTTAGATGTAATAAATATTTATTTGTGTACGTTAACAGAAGCATTCTAGACATTTACCGATATACATACATACATTGATTGTTTTTAATTTCAATAGATCATGTTTTGATTTCGATATGATACATAATTCGAAAAAAAGTGTACCTGCTGCTTATCTACTTACTTACTTATTATTATTATTACTTCCATAAAATTAAAAATACTAAATTTAATTTAAAGAATTAAAAGTATATTTGTAGTCCATAAATGATCTTGATTTTTACCATTTAATCTTCGTTTCATTAAAATCCATTTAAAGTTCTAGGTATTTCTACTCAAATACCGTCAAATCGAGCTTAATATAAACACCCCATCTAACAGCGAAATTACATGATAGGTAGTCAATAGTCATACGTAAATCTCCATAAAGGAAAATATTTATCTATTTATTTTTAAATGCACTCACCATCATCTTTTGAATCATCCTGTATTTCTCCTGGACTTTGCGGCGATTTTTCCCTCTCCTCCTCCGGCTCCTTTGTCTCTTCAACATCTGATTCTGGAATAGAAACTTATACAAATCTTCCCCTCTAACTCGTTGAGATGTTTATCAGTAATTTTAGAATGTTTCCTCTTCTTACCTCTGTTTCACTCACTTCTTTTGTAATAATCGTTTAATCTTTCTAGGTTCTCTCTTTCTGATTCACTCTCCTGTTATTGACTCTAATTTCTTAAGGGGTCTACTCTAATTAGATGCACAAGAAAAATGCTATTTTCACGAATTTTTTGATGGGGCTACATTAAAATATTGGTAAAGAGTGATAGAGCTAATTTTAAAATACAACAGTTAATTTTAGTTAGGTTTTTTACAGCAAAATGGGAAGGAAATGTAAAAAAAATATTGGGTGTGCCTTTATTTCTAAGTCCATTACCATGTCTCTCCCTCTCTGTCTCCCTCTCCTTGGCCACTTCCCCCTCCCGCTGCGCTTTCGTTTCTTCTTCCTAGTTACTCTCCTTCTATCTAATCTGATTCTCCGGTTATTTACCCTAAATTTCTTAAACACCTATATCTCTCCATTACTTTCTCGGATTTCTTCTCTCATTTTCAATGTCTTTCTCCCTCTCCCTGATCACTTCACTCTGCCCTTGATGTCTAGCCCTCTCCTCTCTTAAGTGCATACTTCATTCTAGTTTTTCTCTATCTAGCAAATTCTCCGGTTATTGACTCTTAACATATTAATAACTTACCATGTCTCTCCAACTCCTTCTCACGTTCCCTCTCCCGCTCCCTCTCCTTCTCCCTCTCCCTGGCCGCTTCCCTCTCCTTCTCCCTTTGCGCTTGCTGTCTCGCTCTCTCCTCTCTAAGTGCCCGTTTCTTCTTCCTAGCTTCTCTCCTTCTAGCTAGCTCTCCGGGTGACGCCCCACGCTCAGCGGCTGACCGGCGAGCGAGGCGTAGTTTACGTTCGATTTCCCATCTAGACAAAATGTTAAAATAATAGTCAATACCTTTTTCCTGTTTAGTTGAAAAATAAATCGGAATGACTTATATTGGTATGTCCTTATTGCACGGGTTAAGAAAAAAATCATTGTGTGATCTGTTGCTTAACTTTGTCGATCAGTTGCGATGTACATGGGATTTGAAATTATTGTATCAAACTAGCATAAATTGTCATCTTACTACCATTATAAATGCGAATGTTTATATGGATGTTTGGTTTTTCAATCAAACCAGAATTACTGTATCTGGATGAAATTTGGCACTGAGACAAATTTTAGTCTGTACATATATATTAAGCAGTGGTGAAACTACCGTACGCAACTTGTCTGTAATAAGACACGCCACAGATGCGTTGCCACCTCTTAGTAGTCAGTCAGAACGCGTCACTCTTCTGTCTTTCCGTAAAGGTTAAAGCCTTGCTTGTTAAAAACGAACCCATATTAACTAAACTTATTCCCACAGTCATAAACAATCTATGTCTCAAATTTCAATCAAATCTGATCAGAAGTTTTTAAAAGAAACGGTCACAAACATTCATCCATCCTCACAAACTTTTGCCTGTTTTTTTAGGGATAAATGTGATACTGACCTTGTCTTCATCATATCCCTAATCTCGATACGTTTGAAGATCTCCTGTTCCCTTTCTTTCTCCGACATGGCGGCGAGTCGAGCTCGGTCCTCCTCATCACCCATGAGGTTTTCATCATACCTGAAGAGGAATATATTGTTAATGGAATAAAGTTAAACCGGCGATGCATTGGCGCTTTCTCTGGTGTTGCAAATGTTCATAGGCGTCGGTGACTACTTTCCATCGGGTGGCCCGTCTGCCTTATCGTTAGGTCCAACTATAAAAAAATAAGAGTGCTCCACGCTTGAAAACCGTTGTAAAAAATCGATGTCTTTATTGTTTTTATCTGTACATAAGGCTATCAAATTTTGTTCAATGCTTTTACAGAAGTATGCAAACTTCAACGGGTTTTATTTGAAGTTAATCACAAATTTCGTGCGTCATTTCGTGGAGATGGTGCCGAAGTCGAACCACAAAAGGGTCCAACCACTGTTGAATGCTACGCTTATACTATTTGTGTTTTGTCAAACACTATCTTATGTCTTCTATGTTATTATGCATTATTAAAAAAAAATGTTGGTTTTTCATAAGTTGCAAAAGAGCATGCTACCACCTGATGGTAAGTGGTCACTGCTGCCCATGAACATCTGTATGCAACTTATATAAAATAGGGTTCTATTTGAAGTCAATCAAACATTTCACACAGTTCCTTCCATACTAAGGTGGTTGCCTCATATAAATGACTCAGATACAAATAAAAAACATAACTTGTAGAGAAGACCGCACACTCATTATGTGGTATGTACTGAAAGTATGTAAATCATTTCATTATAACTTGTAATCTTACCCATCATCAAATTCCTCTTCTGAATCCAAGGAATCATTGTCAGATGAGTGTGATGATACTTCCCCTGAAACAATCACATAATTGTAAAATAACATCCAGCTAATATTATAAGACCATAGATTTGTGAGGATGGATAGATGTTTGTGTTTTAAGCAAAAACTGATTGGATTTGGGTTAAATTTCGCACACTGATAAATTATGGCCTGGAGGATGATTTTTATTGCCGTAAACTTGATGTAATTCTGTGGATCCGCGGCAAAAGCCAGTTTTTTACACTCATTTAAGCTTCCATTTTAAGGATGACAAAACCAAACATTTTAAAATTTGTTTCATTTACTGCATACATACATATACGCATGCACGAAGAATATAAGGAACCGAATGCTAAATTTGCCTTTTTTGGAGAATAAGAATTGTGTTCGCATTTTAAGGAGTTTCTTAAAGCACAGTTATTTGAGCAACGTAATAATTATGTGTTATCTTTCTTTAACACGAAATCTTCGCTTTTTAAGTCACTAGACGATGGACTTTGTTACTGAGTTAGTCCCTTTAGTCCTCACTGTTAACTTTTTTCAGTAAAAAATATTTTTTTAAACAGAGAAACAGACAGAACAGACTTCCAAAGCTATTTTTCAGATAAAGCTCATCTGGTACGAAATCTACGTATTAATTTTTCATTCCTCATACATTTTACGTCATTTCACGTTCAGCATTCGCGAGTAAAAAAATTGTGACCATTTTTTTGTATTCGCGGCTAAAAATTTCTTTTCTCGCATATGTAGTCGGTACAAGGTAAACAGATTCCGTGCCTCCTGTTAGCGCGTCAGCTTGCTTTGAGAACTGCTAATCCTTCAGAGTTTCTGTATTAGTGGCATATGGGCGGAACATAACCTCCACGAATAAAGCTTTTATTGTATAGCATATATTTACCTTCCTCTGGTTCACTGTAGACATCTTTTTTCTTTCCCGATCCATTGCTATCTGTGCTCTTTCTAACATCACTTTTCTTGGGTTCTGGTTTCCGTCGACTATCATCTGAATGTTCTGAGGAGGTCTTACGGGAACTTCGGGCGGGTTCCCTCTTTCTAGAGGAATCGCTTTTTGCATCACTGTTTGATTCTGAACCGGACGACGATGAAGATTTGTCTGCAAATTAATTAGACCCAATGTATTGTAAATGTTCCCACTATTGAAGTAGACATAAAGATAATCGCTTTTTACACTCCTAGCCCCACACTAGGATTTTCCCCTGTGTCGTGGGTGCCATGGACACACAAAGACGAATACACAAATACCCAGACCCAGATCAGAAATCTAAATTCATCATTCAGATGTCTGTCTGGCCGGGGATCGAACCCGAGACTGCGTGTCAGACCGGTATGGTGACCGCTCCACCATGTGGGTCATCAGAAGTAACATGAATGCAGTCTACCAGATGGTAATTGGTCACTGTCGCCCTTGGACATCAGTAATTAGCCCCACTTATGATGGATTTCCCCCATCTACAAGTCGCTACCCCTGAGGACTAAGTTGGAACACCACAGATATGTATGTCCCTCTTATCACACTCTTCAAACCACAACACAGCATAACTGCTGTTATAAGGCAGAAATAAATGTTGCATTTATTTTTATTTTTACTGCGATATGTCCATGGGTGGTAGTGACCATTTACCATCACCATACACACGAACTGTAAGACTTCTCTACTCCAATTAAAATTAATGGTGGAAGGTGGTAGAACCCTTAGTGATTCCTCTCCGGAAGCACCACCACCACACCTATTTCTGCCTAAAACAGCAGTATTACGTGCTGCTGTGTTCTGGTCTGAAGGGTGTGGTAAGGGGACATTCTTATTTGAGACGTTCCAACTTAGTCCTCTGAGGTAGCAATGCATCTGTGCATCATCGCATCACGCATCTAAGGTAAGTGTGATTTTATTTGGGATTGATTACAGGTTTCCATGGTTGGCAGAAGCCACTGACCATTAGATGGACTGCATGCTCGTTTGCTACTTCAATATCATATATAAAATAAATGTAAATATCTCACCATCTTTTTTGTCATCTTCGTCCCAATCTGATTCACTGTCTGATGATTTGTTTTTAGACTTAGCTGGCGGTGGTGAGTCTCCTGGCTTCTTTTTCTTTTTTGCTAAATTCAAAAATTGCTGAAACCAAGCAATATTAAGTTATTCTCAGTTGTCCTATTTATAGAACCCTGTTTAATATTTTTTTTATTGTCACCAAATTAATGCCCCACTGGTGGGTATGAGTTTTCTCTTAGAAGAAGGAATTTTCAGGCCATAATCCATACCCCTGGCCTAGTGTGAATTGTTACACTTCACACACCATTGAACACTCTTTTTCTACAGAATTCTCTGATGTGTAGGTTTCCCCACAATGTTTTCCCTCACCCTTACACAGTGATAATTTTAGATTTACATAATTTTAGAAAAATCTATGGTGGTGAACATTAGGATTAGAAACTCAGGCCTCCATTGACAGACCGAGTTCCAACCATTAATCTCTCATTGCTGTTAATTTTCTTGTACAACTTCATATATTGTTTTTCAATTATTTTGTAATAGTTGTACAAAATTGTATTTATAAACCATTTTTCTATTTCATTTCACTTTTAATAGTGAAACATACTTACTTCATATATTTATGTATTTTTAAATTTAATAAATTTGGTTATATTAAGAAGAGCATTACATTGAGCTATTGAGCAACATGATTGTGTTAAAGCAAAACAAGTTTTGAGTAAGTGTTTGATACAATTTCAAACACAAATGGACAGATCACAAATTTAAATTATAAACATGTCTATTAGTACTTATTCTCAGTCCTCAAAAGTATATTTTTTGCAAATATATGGCACATACAGAAACACAGAATACTAATTTTTTTATATGTATGGTTTATTACTAATATATAAGCTTTTTTTTTTAACGCTTTTTACACTTATAGCCCCACATTAGGATTTTCTCCTGTGTCGTGGGGGCCATGGACACACAAAGACGAATACACAAACACCCAGACCCTGAACAGAAATCTAAATTCATCATTCAGATGTCTGTCTGGCCGGAGATCGAACCCGGGACCCACTGCATGTCAGACTGGTATAGTGACCGCTCCACCACGCGGGTCGTCAAATAAGCTATGGCTTGTTAAAATAAAAATTATTATATTCTATTATGTCATATAAATATACTACTTTTTATAGTTTAAATTTCTGTCTTATTATTATTAGGAGCAATATTCTATCATGTAATGTGTTTGAAACATAGTTAGTCTAGCTCAAAAGTTTGTTACTTTGGTTAAACAACACCAGTTATTAGGAACCACTTTTTCTTAACATCAGGTGAATGAAACCACATTTTGTGTTTATTACAAATCCTGCATAATTCATTTCATTGTATACTAGCTGAAGTCCTCATGCTACGCTATGGGACATAACAATAGTCGCCATCTTTAAATAGTGCAAAATATCAAAATCAAAAGCAGCCTATAAGTTGACCAGGTAAATAAGCTACATCCATGAAAAATTTCATGTTAATCAGACCAGGGACAAACAGACACACACCATCTCATATTTATATATTAGTATAGAGAATAGATATAGATTGTAAGCGCTTTTGTAATTAAGTATTCAGGCTGCATTGATTTGATAACATAAATTAAGCAATTGTGGCAAGTTGTCACTGCCACCCAATCTATACTCAATCTAAGAAAATAGATATATAGTTGACTACAGTATGCTACTCCTGAGTATACTGAAATGTCTCAGATAAGTGTATCTCCCTTACCACACCTTTCAAACCAGAACAGCAGAACTTAACACTGATGTTGTTATAGATGATGATGATGATGATAATAGATGTAATGGTGCTCCCAAAGTAGAAATACCTTGTGAACAATTTCTGGTAAGACTTTTTCTCTTTAAAACTAGCTGGAGAATGGGTCTAAACCTAAGTGAACCCAAAGTTACTCCTATTAATACACTAACTAAGTGTAACTTAGATGACCAATAAATGTAGAACTATATATTACCCATAATAAAAGCCTTAAAATCATGGAATGGAAGCTTTTCAACCGATTTTTAATTGAAAGAACATGTCCTAAAAAAGATTTAAGCATGAAAAATTGAATGAATGAGTGAATTGTTGTCAATTCTTAATGAGAGTAAAGTTCTTTAACCATAAAAATCGAAGGTCTGGGATTCGAATTCCATAGTAGTTATTGATCATACCAGGCAATCATAACGCACCATAAACTAAACTGACATTTTATGAATCGAATATCTATGGATTCATTCATAAGCCAGCCAGCAAACCATGCTATTTAAGTTATGTACACAATTTGATATAGATTCGTGTTTACGTCACAGTGTCGCATAACGATCACGACAATCACGAGAAAGTTACTTTTAATGATTCCCATGAGTCATACGAGAGGCCATTGCAAAACAGCCTCAAAAGAAAAACATCGAATACTGCCTTACGTAGTTTTATTCGTAAATAACAGCCATTTTTAAGAATTTTTAAGTGTTTTACTCGTATATACTGCGCATCGGACATAATTAGATCCTCCAGACATTGATCTTGGCCTGAATACGCAAATTCAGCGGAATGTCGTAAAGATGTTTTGCCAAATTAAAAACTATAACCTACGTCGTACGTTGTTTACGCAACTTACCGAATCTAAATCTGAACACTCGCTGCTAGAATCCGAGTCGATGAGTGGTTTATTTTTCCTTTTAGCCATTTTATAATTGTTTAAACCAAAGAAATGCGTTACAGGATTTTTTCTAGCGTTACGAACTCACCCGTCAACTACTTACTACTACAAACATAGAATACATACAGAGACAAAAGCTCAGAGAGGAAAGGAGAGGCGAGAGCGAGCACACAAAAATAAAATGAACGAAAACCATAGACAACATGAATTAACGATCGGATACACATGGATGTAATAAATATATTTTTGTTTTGATTTCAATCAATGCTATTTATCATTCTGAACTTGTGAATTCGATGCCATGTAGCTAACCATTGCGGATAAGCTTCTGGCTTTTTTGAATTGTTGTCTACGAATGAATATGATCTCATGATTAATACCAACTGAGATTCGAAAACTAAAACATGTAGTTTACGGTTTTAATAGTTCTGCTGTTAGACAATTGTTTCGTAAAATGTATTTAACTGAAGAATGAAGATAATAAAGATAGAAAGAATAAAGAAGGATAAAGATAATAAATTACTAGAAGCCCAGAAACATAATTTGCTAGAGGCCAGAGTGGAGCGAACATTTTGTACGGGTTGCAAAATTTGATTTTAGTCCCAATTGGAACAAAAGAAGAACATAGTTTTTGAATATTGTCATGTATGAAATTTTCTGAAGCTTGCATTTATAAGACTTAAAACACATTAACCTAATGTCCTGCTAGATAAACCTCGGACGGCAAAATAATAATTATTTAATTTTCGCGTCAATTAATATTCGCCCATTACAATAATAAATGAAAGTGTAGTAGTGAGATGATAAAATCTAGTTTATAAATTTTATTAGAATTAATTTGTTACTTAAGGGATGTCCAAATTAAATGTTTTGTTCAACCAGAAAAAATAAACTGTTGTTTAAATTGTCAATGATGAATGATTTTTATCAGCCTTGACTTAGCCTGCCATACTAACCATGCAAATTATTTGCCAGTCTACAGTGGGTTGCCAAATTATTAGGGACAGTCAGAACTTATTACAATTTCGTATAATGGGTGCACTTGAGTGCAGTTTGAGTTGTTTGGGTATTGCAATGTGTTTTTTATATCGGCTATGATAAGTTTAAGTTATTAAAAGTGGATGACGATAGTTCATGGCGTATTTTTGGAACAGAAAAATATTTAATTATGAAGAAAGTCGTAGAAAGCTAAAGAGGTCTTACAGTGAGTGAGAATTTCGTCGAAAAACATCAAGTTTTAAAAAATTCTTCGTACAATTATTTATATGTTGTTTATACTGTATCGTAAATATATCGTAGAAGTTTATGGTATGGTCTGTTATAGGCGCAAATGGGGTTGGACGTTTGTATTTAGTGCAAGGAACCATGAGACAAGATTACCAAGAAACAAGTGCTACTAACTCGTTTTATTCCCCAGCTCGAGGAATGGTTCCAAAATGGAGAAGAATTTTTGTTTATGCATGATTCAGCACCATGCCATAAAGCTAGAAGCTAGAATTTCTGGCAGAGAATAATATCAAAGTTTTGTCCTGGCCTGGAAATTCTCCCGACATGAACCCCATCGAGAATCTATGGGAAATTACCAAGAGAAAATTGCTAAAGAAAATATCACAAATAAGCGACAATTGATTGAAAAGCTTATAAATGTTTGGCACCACAATGAAGTAAAAAAAAAAGTGCAAAGAAATGCATAGAAAGCATGCCCAATAGAATTGAAGCCTTAATACGGGCTAAGGGAAATGTCACAAAATACTGATCAATCATCAATCCATTTGTACTTTTGTTTTTTTATTGTATTATAATTAATAATGTAATATTTTTTATTAAATTTGGTAAATAAATGTAGAATATACTTAAGTAATATCATGAAAAATATACATGTTATTTTCACTTAATTTTTTGAATAAATAATTATTTTCATGACTGTCCTTAACAATTTGGCAACATACTGTATAGTCTAATTATTCATAAAATTGGATAGTGTAGATATCCCATTACATCTCTAGTCTATGGCACACACCTTCAAATACAAACTATACAAATATACATTTATTTTACAATTTATATCTATACATTCGTACACACACAGTGTGACAGTTTGGTTGTTGACGTAGTATTCTAGTATTTTACTAGTTTTACTATTACCATTATCCATTGTTTATCAAAAAAATCTTGACGTTTGGAATAAAAATCTTATTTTTCACGTTGAATCATTGTTTTGAGATCGGGGTGTTACTCATACAGAAAACATTATACGAGGTGTAACAAAAGGGGAAATAAATAGGTAAAACGTAACGGCGTCCCGTTACCTTCCAATAAAACCTTATTATGCCTCATGATTTGAAGGAACTGGGCGTGAGGAAAGCTATAATGGTAAGTACAGCTTAGTTATCGTAGGAAGTTAGTTGAGAGTTCTTTTTACACTGGTGGTGTGGATACCTGACTTGTATGAGGTGACCATCATAGTCCTCAGAAGTTGGAGGGACCTCTACTTCTACCACCAGCTTTTTAAAATAAAAACAATCACTTAATCAACCTACACTGCCCTCAGATGTAAAAATCGGCATCTCATTTGAAGTAAGTTTCGAGAAAATTGATGTTACGTGAAAGTTGTTTCCTTGTATCGTATAGTACTTCGAGAGAAAGGATATTTTCATAACATGTTTAAACTAAGTTACCGACATTCGGCTTAGATCATATGATGCATAATTTCTTTAGCTATCTGAGGGCAGTATCGTAAAATAGAAATAGCAAACAAGCAGTCCCACTGATAGTAAACACTCTCTGCCTATGTGCAACACAACTCAACGCATCTGTAAGCAACTTCATAAAGAACAGGGGTTCTACCTGAAGCCAGTAACAGATGTGTTGCCACTAAGATGGTCGCCTCATATGTAATTCAGCATTCCACTGAAATGCAGAACTTCATGCAGTTGGTACCTCCACAGTTAAGCCCTATCATCTGTTTTATTAATATTTGGAGACCTTAAAGCAATGGATGTCTTGAAATGTATTCCTCCCCAAAATATAAGCACAAGCCATATATGTTGATATAAAGATTAATAATAATTAATGTTATGAAAATTAAAAGTTAATTACAATACTAAAAAGATACTTTCTACACTCATAGCACCACAGTAGGATTTTCTCTTGTGTCGTGGGTACCATGGACACACAAAGGTGAATACACAAACATCCAGACCCAGAACAGAAATCTAAACTCATCATTCACATGTCTGTCTGGCCGGGGATCGAACCCTGGACCCACTGCGTTACAGACCGGTGGTCACCTTACCGGTCTGACATGCTCCACTACATGGGTCATCAAACAATAAATATTACTAAGATTAATTAACAATATCTGTGACATAAATTAAATAGCAACTCAACTATAACATTAATTGTGAAATTATCCATAGGCCCCTTTATCCCCAACCCCCTGTGCAGAGATCAGTGATGATGAGCTGGTCTCCATCTCCGTGCGGGACCTGAACAGACAGCTGAAGATGAGAGGGCTAACTCGGGAACAGATTGTAAGGTGAGTGAAGTTCTTCACAATCCATATCAATCAATTATTTATAGTGTGGACCGAAGCCTAGGCTTCCGCTACCTTCGGCCAATAAATACACCTTGGGCTACGGCTATAATGGGCCGAAATTTTGACCGAAGTGGAAGGTTTCTAGTAAGCGAATTTTTTTTTAAAACCGCAATTAAGATGGTAAAGCACACACTATAGTGGTCTTGCTTTGACCGTGGTATTTGAAATTTGCATTATTTCTAAGGTCAAAAATGGTTTTTTGACAAATTGCAAAGTAATTGTAATCAGCCCTAGGAGTTGTTTATATATAATGTATATTAATGTTTATACACAATTATTAATTTATAAATATTACAATTTGAATAAATTTTTACGAATATTAGTGAAATCAGTGGATATCACCATTTCCATCTATCTTTCGGCCCTTTGAGGTCCACTGCTGGACATAGGTTTCCCCTATTTAGGGTTTTGTCAATAGTCCTTGTATGAATTTCAGTTAGTTGGTTTGATCTCAATAATAATTTAAATCCTTGCATGTTATTAGCTATACAAGCAGGTGAAAATATATGTAAATACTTCAGACTTTTGTGCAAAATACTTGGCAACCGGCCAGCCACTTTTACTTCTCCCGTAAGGTCCTGTGACCACCACAAAAGATAAATAATATATATATATATACCATACTGCCGACAACCAAGGAATCTGACTGTATTCTGAGTGTAATGTCAGAACATGAATATTTTTGAATTTTACCATTTTATTTAATTCAGCATTTCGACCAGTCATAAATACTGACCGTTCCTCGCGCCTGGCATGCCTGTTAGTGACCACAGTTGCCTTATGATATCCACCAGAAGAGGGATCTCACCATTATCATATTGTTGATAACTGTATGGGTCCGCACAAGATGTTTGATAGATTATTATTCTGCCCCTGATAGTTTAAAATGCGCAAGTTATATATATTGACAGAGTTAGGGAAAAAGGCGCATTTGCAAATATATTTTTTTATTATTCTTTCTTGCTCCATTTAAATTTGAAGGTAACTGTTAATTTTCTCTATTCAATTAGTTTAGCATTTCTTTCAATGTTTTTCTAACATCTAGAGTGTTCATTTTTGAATTACATGATAAAAAAAATACTTTTCACTTTAAGAAAAAAAAAGACTTATTATGGCTATCATTTCCAGTTTGTTAATATTTTTATTTTACCTAAGGACTGTGAACAAGTTCCCCTTTAATTAATTTCAACATTTTTTTCCCTTTTTACTTATAAAGCAAGCGGTTTGAACGGACGGGGAAATTTCCATTAGTGCTCAGCTCTAATCTTTTTTATGAATTATTTCCAGAATGAAGCAACGAAGGCGTACGCTCAAGAATCGTGGTTACGCTGCCTCGTGTCGTATCAAACGTATTGAGCAGAAGGATGAATTGGAAACTGAAAAGAGTCAGGTAATTATCTATTTACGGATTTATTTCTTACTAACTGTAATAACTCGTGCTTCCGTCCATGCAAAATTTTATGAAAATCGGACCAGTGGTTCTTGCGTGATTGAGTAACAAACAGACACAAACCCTCTCATTTTTATATATTAGATTAGATATTGACAATTTATTACAACCCCTGGCAAACTATCTTTAATACATTTTTTTTATATTAGACTGATATAGCAAACAAGCATGCAGTCCGCCAGATGGTAAGTGGTTACTGCCGCCCATGGACATCTGTAACCTACTTCATATGGATCAGGGGTTCTATCTGAAGTCGATGACAGGTGCGTTGCTACTCCTGAGGACTGAGATGGTCGCTTCATATATAAGTGAGCCGTCAACCAAACCCTTCCACCGTAACGCAAGAAATGCTTCACGCTAGAAATAGGTGTGGCGGTGTGGTACTTCTCCGGTCGAATGTATTTTTTTTTATAGTATGGAAATAGCAAACGAACATGCAACCCACGTGATGGTAAGTGGCTACTGCCGCCCATGGACATCTGTAATCAACCCGAGGTAAGATCAAAGTCTCACCTAAGGTTAGCCACAGACGCGTTGCTATCCCTGAGGACTAAGATAGAATGCTTCGGAAAAGCATGTCTCCCTTACCACACCCTTCAG
>MOOZ01001466.1:227803-239817 GCA_002930495.1 Cecropterus lyciades | reverse complement strand
TGTCAAATGACTGTCACATATATTTTTTTTATAATATAGGGGTAACTAATGAGCCTACAGTCTAGTATTATTGGTCATTCATATCTGTAATCAACCCCAGAAAAGAAGAGACTAAACTGGTGTATTGCTACCCATGAGGAGTAAGTTGGAACTATAACTCTTTTACCACATCCTTCAAACCAGTACACAGTAGCGCATAAATCTGTTCTTATTAAGCAGAAGTACATGTGGCTGTCCAATGTAGCTCCGGAGTCGAACCATCCATATTCTTCCACAACTTTTGAAGTGAGAGTTATTTAGAATCATTGTAATTCGAAACTCGATTAAACGAGATTACGTTACGAAAGCAGTTATGTTAGCAGGCGCTGTACACGTTTCTAAATCACGCTAATGATTTCACTTCGTAGTTTGTAAGAGCTCTAGTTTGGGTTATGCGAAAATAGTAAAGTAGGCAGTAATTATTAAATCGATTCATTATTAATTATTATTAAGTTTCACTACTGCTGTGTGTGATTTTTTGTCTTGGATTTTACAAAATAAAGAAATAGAGCCATTACGTACCAAATCATGTTATAAGTGACATTCAGAAGAAAATTTCATACATGTTACAGTTACAATACGTGCAACAAAATGGAATAAAACTAAAAATCTAAGCACATAAAAAATAAGTGTCGGCTCGTTTCCAAAAGCCATTTGAAACGGTTTAATCGGATTGATTTATATTTTTTTATCGGGCCACAGAGAGCGTACGTTATGACGACCGAATGCAATTTATTCCGAAGCTCTGAGTGGGAATATTTCGCCGAGCTTTTTGTTCTCTCATCTGTTAACTTAACAAAACATTGATAAACTTTACACTGTGTGGATTATTTTGTAACTTTGATAAATCTTTACATTGTGTCGATTATTGACATTATAGTTAATCTATACGTGACGTAAATGTGATCGAAATATGTGACAATGATGTTTCAGCTATCATTCGTTACTATAAGCAATGTGGACATCTATGAGCAACTTTACATAGAACATGGATTTTACCTGAAACAAATAACATATGCGTTTCAACTCCCGAGGAATCATATGAAATCAAACCCTTCCAAAAGGCACAATATGCTTCACGTTATAAATAACGTAACACTATGTTACAATGTACGTACAATACGTACGTACATACGTAGTAACGTAATAACTCGCCACATGGAGACACCACCTTTTGTGATAAATAAAATTATTAAATTTATTTGTGATATCTTAAAAAATCTCTTGATTATGACAGAGTATAACATGGAAGTACTTTTCTGTGATATATTTATGAATGTTTAGTAAACCCAATTTATGGTTACTCCAAATAGTACCATCGTAACTATTCCCTAGAAATAAATTGTGGAGTAACGTTACACAATTTGAAGTTTATTCACAACTTGGATGATTTAAACTCTTGATCTATATAACGAAAATTGTGTTTGAGTTTAAAGGGTGACCAATTTATTTGGAATTTCAGGACATTTCCTGACATACATACAGAAATACTGGTGGATATGAAGGTGGTAGAGCTCTTTGTGGTTCGACTCCGGAAGCACCACCGTCACACCTATTTCTGCCTAATAACAGCAGCGTTGTGCGCTGTTATGTTCTGGTCTGAAGGGTGTGGTAAGCGAGACATACTTTTCCGAGGCATTCCATCTCAGTCCTCAGGGGTAGCAACGCACCTGTGGCCAACCTTAGGTGAGACTTTGATCTTATCTAGGGTTGATTACAGATGTCCATGGGCGTCAGTAGCCACTTACCATCAGGTGGGCTGCATGCTCGTTTGCTACTTCCGTGCAAAAAAAAAACTTGGTCTTATCAACAAAATTTACATATACAGAAATACTTGGTCTTATCAACTATTGCATTTATGAATTTACAATAAAACACAATTGTTTAAGCACCCAAAAACTAGATATCACCTAATATTGTGTTCTTCCTTAAAGTATTCGTCTAA
Organism: Cecropterus lyciades; assembly: GCA_002930495.1. Lineage (NCBI taxonomy): Eukaryota > Metazoa > Arthropoda > Insecta > Lepidoptera > Hesperiidae > Cecropterus > Cecropterus lyciades. Next base: position 237,833 of record MOOZ01001466.1, on the reverse strand, counting down.
TTATAATTAATGGTAGGTGTTAGGCATTTAACTTTTATTGATACAATCAAATTCTTAATCTTTATATTTAAAAAAACCCTTTTTCACATCACGCGTGAACGGCTGGTTCGATCTCGCTAATCCCCAATTTGTTATGATTGTTATTGTCAAGAGAATGTTTATAAAATAAAAAGATAAAGAAAGTCGGTAAATTTAAGAAAACCTAGCCAGCATTGACTATTTAAAATTTTAAAATATTACCCTATTAAGTTTAACAAACACTGTCAGTCGTTTGATCCAAAAATTAGGTTTTTTTATGTTATTTTTGTTACATATATACTCGAAAAACGTAACCCTAATTCAAAACGCTGTCGAATAAAATATTCGGATATCGATTACGTACGATGTTAAATCTGTCCGATATTTTGAAAAAGTTGTGGTGAACCTACTCTTAACTGTTGTTTGTTTACTGACCATTTTAACTGAACAGCGAGAACTTTGTTTAATGAGGGTAATGGCGAATCACTGGAGTGATTACAATTTTTGATGGACTTCAGAAACAAACACCGAGTATCCGAGCTTTTATCAAGCAAATATTTTAAATTAAAGCTAGCTAGCAACTAGCTTACTAGACCGTGTATTATAGTGTGCAATAACAAAATTTATTTCAGTCTATTATTTTGTTTGGAAAATGATAAGAAACTGCATTTGTAAGATGATAGAACCAGTGTATTTTGCCCGGGGTGGTACCATCGGCACTTATCGTGAAGCAGGAACGGAATGTCGAACCATTCACTTGTGTCAACAATTCTAATTAAGATCACTACATAAATCCTACAAGTTGCAAATAATGTTACAATCGCACTTCTCAGAAAGACTTTGATACCTACCCATACTTGCAAGATTTGGCAAATCTAGCAAATAGATAGATAGATATCTTTTGATATAGATAGATAGCTATCTATGTGCCAAATTATAGCGAAATCTAGGCAGTATTTTTGTAACAAACATACAAAAATCCTCACAAACTTAGGCATTTATAGTAAAAATAAGATACAGTTTTAATTTAGATTAACTCATATCAAACTCATTACCGTAGTAAACATGACCGAAGTGGGCAGAACCGCGGAAATAAGCTAGTTTAACATATTTCCTACCAGTACCCGTGGTAATGCCATTCTATGCCAATATTAGATGACCAAAGTGAGTAAGTGAACACTTTTATCTTAAAACCAAACATTAATTACTTGGATAAAAGATTGGTCAAAACGACCCAACCATTTGTGGCAAATGTTATCTCGTATACGTCGTTAACACCCAAGATAACATAAAGAAACACCCTTTAAGACGTCTAATTCCCAAGGATTACGATAGAACATTCCATGACTGAATAAAGTTATCTTAGAAAATGGCCCCTGGCAACGCCAAACAATATCTTATTGTTCAGGTCAGCCGTTTACTCTAACTAGATATATTGACACAATAAATAACTGGATTTATTGGAACAATAAGATTGTAACAATGGGCATAAAACTTATATAATAGTCACATTCTGGTTCTTAAGGTTTCTTCAATCGAACAGAGTAATGGGTAATACATTTTCATATGGATACAGTTGAAATAATGCACTGCGCGTTGATTGACATTTAGACTTGGACTGTGTTTTGTGATTGCTGATGAATAATATCTGGATATAATATTTCCACGGGGTTTCGTTATTTAAAACCTCATAGTTTTATCATATTTATTACCTAACTAGCAGATCCCCGCAGATTTGGTGAATTGAGTTTCTGTATGGGAGGGGTGCACGGGGGGTGCACCCCTCCCATACAGAAACTCAACCCTGCACCGCTTAGAAGGCTTCTTAAAACGTGTCGTCCAGGTGGTTATGATTTGAAACTCTATGAAACGAAAATGCGTTATGATAGCAATTATGACTCACGTGGTGGAGCGGTCACCATACCGGTCTGACACGCCGTCGTTCCGAGGCTCGATCGGCCAGACAGACAAATGAATGGTGAGTTTAGATTTCTTTTCTGGGTCTGGGTTGTTTGTGTGTCAATGGCTCCCACTACACATGAGAAAATCCTACTGTAGGGATATGAGTGTACAAAGCGTTTATGTTCATGTTTATAACGATTCTATAGAAGTTTCCTTTAAAAATTTGATTACTTGTATTATTTATCGTCACCTTTTAAGCAAAAGTAAGTTAAAAACATGCCTAGGATTGAAACTTAAAACCCCTGAGGTGGGACACCTAAATTTTTACCACTATACTGCTACTTTACTTTATTTAAAAAGCATCGGTATAATACTTCACATTCAAAGTTTCTCGTTCATTCTAATTTCACTCTTAAATTGCAAATGTATGCAAATTAAAATTACTTTTCACTTGGGTGTCCAAATCTCGACAGAATCAAGATTTCTATTTTTAGCGCATAAAGATTTAATTCCAAGCGAAGAGCTTTTCGATGCTAACGTGTGAAATCCCTAAATTATTCACTTAGATTAGATCTTGGTGAACATTTCAGCAACGGTAACTTGAGTTAAAACTTAACGATAATTTGTTGGATGTTGTTCTGAATCTTAGTCGTCCACTGTCTATGTAATGTTAATTCCTAAAATTTTATCTGGTATTCAATTCGATTGGATCTTGGTAAAGGTAGCATCAGTAAGTTAAATTAAAATTTAACGATAATTTGTTGGTTCTGTTCAAATTTTGTTTTACTCTTGTATGGGATATGCAAGAGAAATTAAATATTTTTCGAGAAGAATTGAATCATTATATCAAATTAAATAAAGATACAACGACGCTGAAATCAACACCTTCACGGAAAAACAACAGAAAAAAGGTTACGTGAATTTATTGTAATTTATTTCGAAAAAAAATGATTCGATTTTATTGTACTAAAATCCATTGTTATGCATTGATGTGTTCCTGTCTGAAGTGGTAAATAAGATATACTTATCCGAGATGTTACTACTTAGTCCTCAGAGGTAGCAACGCATCTGTTACTACCCTCAGTAAGACTTTGATCTTATCTGGGATTGATTACAGATGCCCATGGGCGACGGTGACTTACTATCAAGTGGACTGCATGTTCGTTTGACATTTACATATTATAAAAAAGACAGATGTAAACTTCAAAAGCGTGGCCTTAGTTATCATCTATTTATCTTATACCCGATAGTATAAGTATAAGATGTCAAGTTTATCTCCAACCTCTACCATCGGAGTCGGTTTGAAATTGTAATTGCAAACACGTGTCCGCAATCTAATTCCCTTATCAGTGAGACCGACCCGAGCAACCCCTACAGATCCCCATCTGACTTTCTTCGTATTACCCTTGTCCTAATCAATTTGGAACACTTTAGTTTATAAGAAACTTACAATATAATCAATCTCGTGATCATAAATTTACGAACTGACATTCATTTTCGTGTAATCAAACAGACTAACGCTTTTTACTAAAGATAAAACGGATATCTGGTAACAATCCGGTATTTGGTATATCCGACCAATATTTACTATCCGGCCAGATACCGGATATTAAAGCACTATACGGCCGAATAGCCGTCTTTCAAATATGTTAAAGTAAATATTATTTAATATTTTTTAAGGAGAGACTAACCAAAGCGATCAGGTAATTCAGCACTAAATTAATTACCTGTTCTATAGTGGCCGACAATTTTCACTTGTATAACAATGGTTAATGATCAAAAGCTTCTCTGTATTAAGAGGGAAAAGGGCAATTTCGCTTTTTTCATAAATCAGGCCGGCATCAGAGAATAGTCTTTTGCCGTACACGCTGATGTAGGGCGTTGAAATATTTATACTGCTAAACTTTGTCAGTACTTAAAGTCGTCAACCCATTATTATCCCACTGCTGGGCACGGGTCGATTTTCAGGTTGAGAGAGTATCAGGCCATAGTCCACCGCGCTGGCCAAGTGCTAATCGGTAGATTTCACACACCTGTGAGAACAGTACTCGTAGTATGATATTAAAACATAAACGCTTTTACACTCATAGCCCCTCAGTAGGATTTTCTCCTGTGTCGTGGGTGCCATGGACACACAAAGACGAATACACAAACACCCAGACCCGGAACAGAAATCTAAACTCATCATTCAGACGTCTGTCTGGCCGAGGATCGAACCCGGGACCCACCGTGGCAGACCAGTATTGTGACCGCTTCGCCACGCGGGTCGTCAAATATTATTACGTTTCGGTATCGTTTTCGGTCATACCTTTGTAAAATGTGAAAATGTAAAGAATAATTATTTTGAGGAAACAATAAACTCATACTAAATCTTAGTATGTGACCATTAGGTGACGATCTTGTGATGGGGATGACTAGTGCATAACACCGACATGACTATGACTAGGCATTTGCTCAGTTCTTGAAATTGAACGGGTATCTGGTTGCCGGACATGCGGTCATCAAACCTGAAAGTTAGCGAATATCCGGTATCAGTTTCATCTCTTCTTTTTACCCTCATTGCTCGTACTAGGATGTTTCCTACGTCGTGGTGCCATGAACTTACACAAAGACGAATACACAAACACTCAGAGCTAAGACGTAAATCTAATTTAATCATTCAGATATTCGTCTGTCCAAGTGTTGTGACCGGAACCCACTGGTCAGGCCGGAATGGTGACCACTCCGCCACGCGGATAGGCAAACTGATATACATATATTAGACTACGACTGCGTGGACAAAAAAAAGAGGCTTCGCTTTAAGCATCAATCGCTCTGCGCTGCGTTACAAAAACGATCGATAACACAAATGTTTATGTCCGCTCTTAAAGAAATTCTTTACAAAAAAAAATCTCAAAGGTGTGTTTTTGTTTGGTGCGTAAGGATACAGTTAGTGTTTATGATATGGAACCTAAAAAGAAAAACTAACTAGACGTAGGGTACATTAATCTATCACTAGTGTTTGTCAACGGTTTCTCCACGTCACCGCAGTTTCGACGTGGCCACGACCCATGCAACTTTGTCGAAATATCGGCAAAAAGGAAATTAAAAAACCGCATATCGAGGAGAAACTTAATTAGTATTATTATTAAATTCTTTACATGGGCGGCAGTGACCACTTACCTTCAGGTCGCTTGCATGCTCGTTTGTTACTTCAATCTGATAAAGACAAAAACAAACAGACTGGCTTTTAGCTTTTATATATATAGACAGCAACGTAAAAAGTCAACACCCTCATTAGAGTATAAACAACGTACGTAGCAACAGTGGCATTTTAACACACAGCCGGAAAATATAAGACATTTAGTACAAGAGTGGAAGGTCTTTGACCTTAGCACGAAGCCTTGCTTCAGGTTTTCTGTAAAAAACAATGCCAGACTTGTATTCAGAGAATGAAAGTTACAGTAATTATTTTTACGACTAAAAGTCATACAAGTTTTAGAATCTCATAAATTTTAGTACGCATTATATCTTAACTATAGGTACCTACTTGATATCAAATAATGGAATAAATTTCCATAAAAAGTTTATGGATATGAATATGGATGAAAATATTATAGTCTTGGAATAATATAATTTATATTAATATCAACAAGCTATGGGCGCTGTAATCGTTCTGCTGGTCTGTTTTGAAGTTCCGTGTTCGATTCCTGACTGAAAAGAACTTTCAATAAATTTCAGTTTTCTTTAATCCGGGTATTTATTTTACAACCTCAAATTTATGCAACAAATAGATTGGAGATAAGAGTGTGGAAAGTTTATTAAGCGTAATTATCTAAATCTATTTTATTACACGCTTCGGGTCCACCTGCTTCGGTTTCCTGTACCACGATAATGAGTATATGTGATAAGCTACTTCATAAACTATCTGTCCACCAAATTTCAGCGAAATCCGACCAGTATTGTTTGCGTGAAATAGTAACAAACACATACATCCTTATAAAGTTTCACATTTATAATTTTATAAATATAAAGCCTTTAACTTTAAATTAATGATTGTGCCGTTATTCATACAAAGCAGCTATTATATAAATTAACTTATAATAAGAGAATACTAACTGTGCTCCGCTGTTTTACCCGCTACTAAATAAGAATAAAAAACAAACAAACATAGCGTGATGTTATATGTCCTATAGCCTTCCTCAATAAATTGACTATTCAGCACAAAAATATTTTTTCAATTTGAACCAGTAGTTCCTGAGATTAGCGCGTTCAACCAAACAAACAAACTCTCCTGCTTTATAATATTAGTATAGAAGTATAAATATAGATTATCATCGAAACGTTCCTAATTTTTAAACACAAAATATAACAAAAACTAGATGAAAACCCGGCTTCGCCCCATTGAAATGTGAGTCATACATAATCTTTTACAAAATGTAGGTAGATATTTTTGTAGTAATAATCAACTAAAAAGTTAACACTTTAGACTTAGAAGCAAATCCTCGTAAAAGCTGCCAGTTCGCTAGACGTCACTACTTGTAGTAGCTAGTTTACAATTTATTATATTGGTCCCAGTGCTAGCGACACCTAAATTCCAATTCCAAGCATATTTATATTAACCTACACACGTTCTCAACAACGCGGCAGCGTGATGTAGAAATGCGAGGTAAAATTTTGTACCGCCATCTAGTATAAAATATCAAAATTATGTAAGGTAAATAACCCCGCTATATGGCAGTTTATCCCTATAATTACGTGAATCGGCTTTAAGGAATTCAAGATGGCATCCGAGTGGCCAATATGGCGACAATTTGTACCATTAGAATTAAACAAAATACTCGACTATCCGACTTTTGCGGATATATGTTGTCGACTCGAAATCAATATCTTTTTTTAATGTTTTACAATTTAGGTAAGGTTTCAATCTAGTCTACCGTACCGACGGTATTATTTATATACCTAGACGTGAAACAAATTAAAGAATTCAACGAATCGTAGCTCCGTCTATCCTTTGACAAAGAAAAACTTTCTAATTCAAACCTACGAACATAACAAATTCAACCGATAGGTTTTCATCCACCATGAATATTGTTAAATGAATCTTTTGAAATTTGTTCAATTGTTACCACAGAAACGTCTGCCCGATAAGTAATTTCTTATATGAAGTCTATCAATGGAAATCCTTCGTATTTTACGATACCAGTATCTTGGCTGAGTCGGTAAATTCCCAAGTTATACCGCCATTTTGTTTTATAACCAGTAAAATTATCTTCATTGGGGGCAATAAAATTATTTATTAGCGCATCAAATTGGATATCGTAAATAAGTAATTTTGATACAAATGAATATATTAACTAAATACTTCTACCCCATACTGAAAGTTTGGGTCGGTTGGAAACCACCCTACGATTTTTCTATTTGTAACCTTCGTAAGAAAACATATAACTATCATGTCGTTCGGTGTATCATGTGTAGGTCGGTTGCTGGCTTACTTTCATATAAAGCGACCATCTTGGTCTTTGTAACAGTAACAACGCATCTGTTTTGGATATCTGTCCTGTCCTTTATAAAGTTGCTTACAGATGAGCTGTGGGTGTACACTACCCTAAAAACGAAAGAATAACAAAAAGTTACGTAATAGTCGTCATTTTTGTGACGAAAAACGCATTTAACTTGACTTTACGACAAAAATTAAAGTAAGAGATTGTTTCTACAGAGACACAATATCTTCCATAAGTATATAATAATTATGTGGCGGAGTAACGTCGTTGACCATTCCCCATTTCCCTGAATCAGCAAAAAAGAAAGAACGTCGTGCCAAATGGGCTCTTGCTTCAATCTTGACATATTTCCGGCGCTTGTACATCACACATCACTCGACTTAGCTTACTTTCAAATTTTCAGATATACTTCATATCAGTTACAAAGACAAAGTAATAATAATAACAATACAAACAAATCTCTTTGTCGTTAGTGCAATGAACACACACAAAGACAAACACACAAGCACCCAGACATAAAACAAAAAGCTAAATTCATCACTGAGATATCTGTCTGGCCGAGGATCGAACCCGGATCCTATTGCGAGCAAACCGATATGTTGACCGTTTCGCCAAGCGGGTTATCACATAAAAAATCTGCCATACTATGGAAACGCACATTGGAAACTACTCAACGCAACCCGAAAACCATCCTAATATAATAAATTGGGACATTATTATATCGACAGTAAAAAGATTAAAACCGCGTATTGCGAGTACACATTACGCACTAAAATGTATAAATTTCACTATAATTACATAACATACAACATAATTTCCTATACGTAAACCCGCGACATATCATTGACGGTGCTTGAAGCACAATATTTTAAATATAATAAAAAATACCAACTGTTATAACTAGTGTATGTCGACGGAGTAAGTATCACAACCAAACTTACCTCTAGCGTGAAGCAATTCTGAAGGTGATAGGATGTAGTTGCCGGCTAATTTATATATGAAGCGACCGTCTAAGTCCTCGGGAGTAGCAACGCATCGGTGATCGACTTTAGATATTACAGCTATTCTATATGAAATCACAGATGTTTATGGCAGTGACAACTTACCATCAGATAAACTGCATGATCGTTTGCTATTTCATTCTTATAAAAAAATGAAAGCAAAAATAAAATATAAACAAAACAAAACCTATTTAATTCTCAAAACGCGGACGGCACAGCAAGGCTAGATTAATAAAATGTCATTTACACTCAACGGCATTGCATTACCAAGGTTAGTAGTACAATACAAGAGCATTTAATATATTTCAGGCGGAGAACAACAATACTGTACTCGACAAGCTAGTGAAACAAAAACGTAACCTTAACCCAGTTATATCGAACTTGACGTGACAGCCTTTTTTGTAATTAAACCTAGCTAAAGTAGACAGAGAATCTGATTAAAAATACTCACATTTCACTATAAATATTTTCAACGCCTGTTACTGAAGCATCGTCTTTTCCGGCTTTGAAGACGAGCTCTTTTTGCACCTTTTGTTAAAGAGTCCCATGCAATACATTGATCCTGAAAACTAATGGAAGGCTTCTGCTGAGTATGTCGCCTTAGTACAGACTTCAATTAGAAGAAAGTAGCACTTAACGCGGGTGTTATTAGGAAAGAGAAATTGACGTTGATACCTTCGCGGGGAAGAGCCCGTAAGGGGCATCGCGCTTGGATTCCAGTTGTATTCCGTTAGAGATCCCGTAGTCCTCTACGTAGTACTGACGATTGCCATAGAGGCGGTTTCAATGCCGTGCGTCCAGAGTCGAACCACAAACAGTCCTTCCATCTTTTAAACGACATGACGAAGTTCTTTTGTTGGCGAAAAAACCGCATTTTTTATCTAATGCTCACCAATGGGAAGATATAAGGTTGATGAGGATTGTATTTAAGGCTTTCCTCGACCTCAAATTAAAACTTTGAGTGCCTTAGATCCCCGGACGCCATTCAAAACTGACTTTGAAAGTAAGAAGACAACCTTGGAAAGATCCCCAGAGACTAAATAATGGAGGGTAAGGAAAAATTGCGGATTTTAGAGGTAGTTTGTTGGTTTACTAAACTTGTTACAGGCCAAGCCGGCTATAAAAAGAAAAAAATCAAGATTTCACCAGTAGCTTATCAGACATTCTGTAGACCTCATTAATACTGGCGACCCCTGTGGTGATCACCATGCTGATATGACTCAATGGGTTCCAGGTTCGATTTTCAACCACATAGATGCTTATCTACACGCTTTCTACATTTATAACATCACACTAAGATTTTCACCTGTGTCGTGGGTGCCACGGACATACAAAGATGAATACACAAACACACAGTCGAAATTCAGAATCTAATCTCATCATTCAGATGTCTGTCTGGCCGGGATTGAACCCGGGACCCACTGCGTGTCAGACCGGTGACCGCTCAGCCACGCCGGTCGTCTGAATGATATATGTATCTGAATGATATTTTTTTACTTACGTTCTGCGTCAGGATGTTCATAAATTTGTCTTTGTGTGATTCCACGGAACTCATGACATTGAAAAAAATTCCAGAATGAGGATAAGAGTGTAGAAAATGTTATTATTATTATATGTAAATAAAAA